>CATIWM010532092.1:0-27827 GCA_949671775.1 Mallotus repandus | reverse complement strand
GGTTGCCTTAGGGTTAGATGGATGTTTAAATTAGGGTTTAATGAAATTGCATGTAATTAGGGAATAATATAGTAACTAATAAAATAAATCTGAATGAACACAAGACTAAAAGAAGTTGGTATTCCGTATCCAGAACTCCTGGTTGTGGTGCTAGCTTGTATTAGAGAATCGAGTTACCACCACTTTCGATTTGTCCCAGTTATTACCCTGGATGGCGACTCCTCATCTCCATGCCATATCTTTGTGACAATGGTTAGTGTGTTCCCTAGAGCCCTGAGCTCAAACAGTGTCGCGGTTGCAATAAACTTGGGCGCGCGCTAAACCCCGCCGTCTACACTACCAACAAGTTGTATATATAAAAGTGGGATCAAGAAGAGGCGAGCCATCAAATAGAGTTAACTTGACATTAGTATCCAATGGGTTAGATGTAGTATTGGAATCAATGATACCAGTTTTGGAAAGAAAATCATAAGCATGTTTGGCTTGAGATAAATAGTAGCCATCAGCACTAGAAGAAACTTCAAGACCAAGGAAGTAACTGCGTGACCCCAAATCTTTCATCTCAAATGTTAATTGAGATAGCTTTGTAAGTCAAAAATGGTTATAGAATCATCACCTATAATGATCATATCATCCACATACAATAATAAAAGAATAATTCCCTTATCAGTACGATGAATAAATAAAGCAGAATCATGAGGACTAGAGGTGAAACCAAATCGTGCAATGGTGGAGCTAAATTTTGTAACCATGCACGAGGAGCCTGCTTAAGACCATAAAAAGCATGATGAAGAAGAAAAAATTTATGTTAAGGATGAGAATATCTAAGAGGAGGATGCATATAGATTTCTTTATCCAAATCTCCATTGAGAAAAGCATTTTTAACATCCATCTGAAAAAGAGGCCAATGTTTAACTGCAGCAATAACTAAAAGACTCCGGATAGAGGTTAAACGAGTAACAAGAGCAAATGTTTCTTTATAATCAATGCCATACTCCTGAGTGTAGCCTTTAGCAACTAGATGAGCTTTATAATGCTCAAAAAATCCATCAGAGTGAGTTTTAATCTTGTAAACCCATTTGGACCCGATAGGGGTTTTGCCTGAAGGAAGATCCACTAAGTCCTAAGTATGAGTTTTCTCTAAGGCCTAAAGTTCTTTAGATATTTCTTGTTGCCAGAGAGGGTTAGTACTAGCCTCACGATAAGAATGGGGTTCTTGTAAAGAGACAATAGTAGAAAAATAATGATAATCTCTAAGGTGAGAAGGAAGTTCTTTTACCTGACTAGAGCGATAAAGAGGTAGAATAGGATTATCAGTGGAAGAAGATTCTGTATATGCAGGAGTAGGGATGGGATAAAAAATAGAGAGCTTAATAGGAGAATCTATATCAGAGTAAAGGAATAACTCTATTGAAGGGTTAGTAAAGAAAGGTTAAGAATTGGAAAATGAACTATGAAATTTGGACAAAGTAGAGAATATGGTGTGTTCCCAAAAAGTAACATGTCTAGGAACACATAAATGACCAGAAATAGGATCCCAATAATGATAACCTTTATGTTCTATCTCATACCCAAGAAAACAACAAAGACAAGCACGAGGTTCAAGTTTAGTATGTTTATGAGGGTTAAGAAGAACAAAACAAGCACAACAAAAAACTTTAAGATTAGAGTAATCAGGAGCCTTACCATGTAATCGTTCAAAAGAAGATAGATTTTGAAGGACTAGATTAAGAAGACGATTAATGGTATAAACAAAAGTAAGGGCAGCCTCACCCTAAAACTTTTAAGGACAGGATGCAGATAGAAGTTGAGCACGAACAGAGTCTAATATATGTCGATGTTTACGTTTTGCTTGACCATTTTATTTTGAGGTATGAGGACAAGATCTCTGGACAATGGTTCCCTGTTGTTTAAGAAACTTAAGAAGATCTCTATTTCATTATCAGTACAAAGAATTTTGATAGTGTAAGAAAACTGAGTTGTAATCATGGTAGCAAAATCAATATAAATTTGAGACAATTCAGATCTATGCTTGAGAAAATATATCCAAGTGAACTTAAAATAGTCATCAATAAATAAAACAAAACATTGATAACCATTCACAGTAGGAGTTGGAGTAGGACCACAATTATCAGAATGAATTAAACCAAAAGGAGTATCACAAATAGAGTTATTATTATCAAAAGATAAAGCTAGTTGTTTTGCCAGTTGACAATATAAATAATTAAAAGATTCAAATTTAGAAAGCCTTAATGATCCATTGGAAACCAAAGATCGAAGTTTATTAGCAGATGCATGACCAAGACGGAGGTCCTGAACCAGACAACCATGAGGAGAGAAAAGAACAGTAAGACCAATATCACATAATTGACCAACAGAGAGTAAGTTTATGGCTAAATTAGGGACAAAATAAGGATTGGGAAGACTAAGGTTAGAGGTAGCAACTATTCTAATATGGGCATACAATTACCATCAGTCGTTTGAATGGAGGGAAGAGAATGAGTAGGATATTTATTAGAGAAGAGAGAAATTTGAGAAGTCATAACAACAAGCTGAGTTATAGAACTAAGAATTACTTGAAGAGATAGATAAGGCAGTGGAGGATATCACCTGCTTGAGAAAGGCTTCTAGATCATTAACAGTAAGAATAGAGGAAAAGGAATCATTAGAGGGAACAACAACAACAATGGAGGAAGAACTAGGCTTAGATGAAGACTTAGACTTTGTTGGAGCTCCCTTAGGACGAGATGGTCGGGTTGGACAATTTTCCAAGATATGACCATGCCCATGACAGTGTCTACACTCAACTATAGGATAATTAGCAAACATATGGCCAGTGTTATGACAATTTTTACAGAAGGATAAGCCAGATGGAAAGCGTGGCAGAGTGATGGCGAGAGCAACTTCTAATAGAGGAGACTTGATTAAACCTGAGTTTCTTCAAATAGAATTTCCTTAACAACAACATCTAAAGTCGGTAATGGGTCATGATGTAACAGAGTAGCACGTATTGATTCATATTTAGGGCGGACAACCATAACAACTTGGATAAGATGGAGATGATCATCGGTGATTTTCGCTTGAGCTAATTGATTCCATATAGGTTGAATGATGGCAAGAAAGTCATTAACAAATTGTCCCGACTCTTGCTTAAGGCTATTCAAAGTAGTGAACTGTTGATTATAATGTGTAAGACCATTAGTTTTGTAGTGATTAGAAAAAAATCCCATACCTCCATTGCAGTATCAAATTCAGTAAACTGAATATGAATTGATAAAATAGAGGTGTTACAAAATCAAGTAATTATCTAGTGATTTCTACTATCCCAATCCTCAAAACGTTCATCATATTTAGTATCAGTTTCATCAGTATTGCTGACTGGTTTGACAATATCACCAGTAACAATGCGCTAAAGTTTGTGCCCAATCAAAAAACTTTTCATGCGTTGAGACCAAAGAATGTAATTAGAACCATCCAAAACAGTATCAATAGGACGAGAAATTTTAGATTTATCCATATCAAGCAATCTAGAGCATGAACTGTACATAGGTGAAAAAAATCAAATAAAATAGAATCGGGTACAAGAGATTGGCTAACCAGAGCCGAATATCAAGTCATCAATCAGTTTTGATAATCAAAGCCAAGGCATAACAAGGCGTGAACTATAGAGAAACAAATTGGCCAAGACACAAAAGCAAAATGACAAAAGAAAAATCACGGAAACTAAAAATTATTTTAAGAGCAAAGCTTTAATACCATTTTAGAGAATGGTAATTCTATTGATTTTCTGTGTCTTTTTACAAGAGACTATAAACCTATATACATACATCAGCCTAGCCAAAATAGAAAAGATAATCAAGGAGAATAAACTTAAATACAAAAACTATGGCTAATTTATGGGCTAAATTTATGTACTTGATTGATACATTAACAACAAACATGTTACATATTGATGATAAATAAATAACAAACAATATTTAAAAAAAACTCGAGCTCGACTCACTATTCTCTTGTTTAATAGACATTCGAGTTGAGCTCAAGCACAAGCTCATTTGATAAAAGGCTCAGAAAAAAAAAGCTTAAGCTCATTAACCTCGTTAAACAAGTCCTTTATTCCAACAAGAGAAAGGAAAATACTGAAACTAAAAATTGAAATTGCAGCAAAATCATTAATCAAACATCACAGCAAACACAAAATTTCAGATGTAATAACTCATTAATTCATTCCAATCTCATTTGTACAACAACTGAATTATGTAAATTCTACAAACAATAAATCAATTGGGACCAAGAACAAAGTAATAAGAAAATAATAAATAATTTCAATCAAATTGTTAAGCAAGTGACGAATAAAGGAAAAAAAAACAACCAATTAGCTAGAGAACCTAAAATTTCTAATTAAAAAAATTACACAACTATGCTGGTAATATTGACAATCGTGGTGCGATAGTGGCGTGGTAATGGTGGCTGCGACAATAGTAGAGATGATAGAAAGCAGTCATCGTGGAAAAGAAAAAAAAGAAACCGAAGAGAGGAGCCAGCTCGGTGGTGGTAAATTGTGGTGGCAGAGAAGATCTATGAAGAGAGAATGTTGAATAGAAGAATCAAAAGAGAAGAGTGAGTTGTTGGAATATAAAGTGACCACTGCTCAAAAGAATGAAAAGGTACGTCCAAACAATAAGACAATGATTTTTTTTTTAGAGGAAAAAATGAATCATTCACTCTATTGGGGCCAAAAATATATTTTAATAGAATTCACAAGAATTTATAAACTCAAGAGCCTAGTGATGGTAATTAATTAATTAATTAATCAGTTACTAGTAGAAAAGAAAGTTGAGATGAAGTGAGGTCTTGATTGAGAATGTAGTTTATCCAAGGAAGCAATTAGCAAGCAATAAGGAATGGATAAAGGGAGCTCCTCGTGCAGATGAAACTTCAACAATAGACAAATAATCTTTAATTGAACTTTTCATTTTCTTTCAATTTCTATTTCATTATATAATTTATGTTAAATCTCTAATTTATTTTCAATTCAATAAATCTCCACAATCTCTTAAGTTCTCGAGTTCTCCATTTTGATTCAATTTAAGTTCTTTAGCATTTTATCACATTTATTTATTTTTTCAATTATCAACAAGACATTTTCAGTTAAATTAACTTAATTACCCTCATTAAGCTAGTTTAAGGATCCTATAGGTTTTAGGTCTTAACCTACATTCAATCATTTAATTAGAAGTTAGATCAAGAACCTTAAATCACATCGCAAAATCAAAAAATACTATAAAATGGCCTACTACACACTGTTTATATAGTGCGCCGCCACGAATATCACCTCTTATAAGTAGAGCCTTATATTTGTAGCTTGCAAGCAAGTGTTATAGGCTCTATAGCTAGAGTAGATAATATATATTTATATGGACTTTAATTGATTCATAACACTGACTATAACGTATTGACTTTTTCCTTAATGATATTTTTTAACTTTTGCATGCATGGTGCCCATGCTATGTCAGTAAAAGAGGAGCTATATATAGAGCACTAGAGAACTCATATTTTGGCTAAAAATGGTTCCCAAAATCTACCACCATCCATGTCGACTAGGTTATGGTGCCTTTCACCTAAAAGTTATTGAACCCATTATCGAAAAAAAATGAGGAAAAAAAAAGTTACAGGGCACTTGGATTATAGTTGGCCTGATATTATTATATATATGACAATGCTACAAGGAGTCAGTAAAGATAAAAAGATTGAATTCATACACTCTAAGCAATGAAATTAACCCATCAACCTGGCTATGGTGAAAGAATTACAGTTCTAGGATTGATGGGGGAGGCATTAGAGGCATATATAATTCCAGGAACAATTCTAATTTTCCTGGAATCCAAGTTACAAGTAATAATTCATCACATTTATTTTACTCCAACTCATGCATAACCCTAGTTGTGTTAATTACTCTAAAGATGATCTATTATTGTGTGCACGACTTTGATGGAGAACATGTTATTATTACTTTGATCGATATCGTAGCCAGAACTGGCACTGGAGGTCTAATTGCTGCCATGTTAACAACTCCTGTTGCAAACAAATACATTGCAAAAGAGATATAGCTCCATTTTATCTAAAGCATGAATTGTCCTATTTAGAATATTTTCTAAGTCATGGTAAGTAGTAGGGGCTATAATTACTTAATCAAAATAGGACCGAACGCTTTTGCATTACTGACTTTAAGGATTATTGGAAAGATTATAAAATTGAATGCTGAACATTTTTAAGGAAAATGAGACTTGAAATTATTGAACTCCTGACATCCTGCACTAGCTGATAGAAGCTTGATCGTCGAGCTATTAAATCAATCTTTGATGGTAATATATATATTTGTGTGTGTGTGCAGGCAGAGATTGATGGTGTAAGGATGAATCAATACTTCCCCAGCTCCAACTTTATCTTCCGTCTCATGACTAAAGATTCTGAAGGAAATGATGGAGAATAGCAGCAAATAGTTTCTAATTAACCCAATGAGCTTAATTTATTGCCTTCATATTACTAGCGAGTAATTGCATAATATTGGAAAATTAGTTTGTTTTCTATTTGCCGTAACTTTGTCATTGCATGTTATCCCATAGTTATAAAATTTTTGATTAAGCGGATCCAATTGAAAATATGACTTCCGTGAGTCTGGGGAATTATATATATTTTTTGACCTATTACAATCGAAAAGTGGGGTGAAAGGAGAGATTGAAACTTAAATCTTTTTGAAACCCATAAAAATTTTAATGGATTGATATAAGTAGCGGCCCGTTATATGCATAGCTGACAGTAAAGTGGTGTGTAATTTTTTTTAAAAAACAAATCATTTGAGTTGTACTTTTTATAATTTTACGACCCATTTTATGTAATGGATTGCTATGTAAATTTATTTTATTTTATTATTAGTTACTACATGTATGATACCTGACATTTATTTATATATATATATATATATATATATATATATATAGTGACCAATCTTAATATACTTATATACATCGTAGGACAAATCGGAGAGACAATATTTACTTTAATATTGCAAGTTGGATTAATTAATTTATGTTCAGAACAGTCTTCCCTTGGGCACTGCTACTTCAGAATTAGGGAACTCTTAGCTGGCTACACACTACACATAGGTTGATTCTCTGCTAGTTGTTCTCTTTAATTACTTGTGCTAATATGTGATATTGTGGACCTTCACTTCACATGTCCTTAATTTTCATATCCGCTAGATGTGAGCACACCTTCGTGTTCTTTCTCTATATTTTTTAATAGAAAAGCTAACCTAAATATTAATGGACTGTACAATAAGGGACACTCGTTCTTTTTAAACTGATGACGGCCGAAATCGAATTCTACACTTCAAAACGCCTTACCATTTGACTACTTCTTCATTAATAAATAAATAATATATTGAAACAAAATAAAATATCAAATCTTAAGAATGAAAATGGACCTAGACAATATAGTTGGAGTGGGAAAGGCTTCTCCAAGAAAGCCCCTGTCAAGGTTCGAACCCCACGGGGCACCTCCCTCCCCCAACTAAAAAAATGGAAATGGAAAATTTGGTGTAGGCCACCACCACTGGAGCACCATGAGAAAGAAAATTCCACTTCCATATTTACAAACTTTATCAAATGTCTCACCAATAATATTTTCAAAAAAAAATATAAAAAAAAAGATAACAACAAACAAGGAATTGGTGCAGACCTCTGTGGAAGCACAAGAGGAAACAATTTCCACAATCACAGTATAGACTTCATGAGTCTTATTAACATCATACACATTACAAATATGCAACGAAAAAAAAAACAAAGAAATAGTAAGTAGTAGATTACAATGAACTCGAATCTCAAGTTCTAAGGGATGGCACATATTGGTGTAGGCCACAATGGAAGCACAACGGGAAAAACAATTCCGGAGCCAATGAGAAAGCCTTCTGCAGGAGTCTTACCAATAACATCCAACTCCCTTGTTCGCATGTTGCATAGGATGACAAGCTACTAGAACTGCAAGTAGACGATGCCTCCATCAATTGGATGGAAACCCAATGCCAATGCACTAATCATGTGACCTTTTATAAATTCATGGACAAAATGATTTTTGGACACCATTGTGTCAAATGAAACTTGCTGTTCAATGGTCCAATCGCCTTTTATATCATCTATTAATTCCCATAGAGTCAAAGTGTTGAAAGGCTTGCGCCCAATCACTAGCCGCATTAATCGTAAACAACCTTGACAGATTCCCATGTAAAAGAATTCACAGATTCGATTATTGTCAACTAGGGGCCCTGACCGGATTATGGAGCCATCAAAGAACTTAGATAGCTTGGCATCAAATGGATCAAAGGCCACAATATTAGTGACAGAGTACCAGTACAACTTCCCATTGTAAGCCACAAGATTTGTTAGGGGACAGTACTGATTACCCAAAACATATGATTCATCCCATTTGGCAGTCTCCGAACAATAGGCCTTAAGAAAGAAACTTGAGTGGCCAATCTCAGTAAGACACTATACCCTATATCTATATTCATTATTGATGATGCAATTTTCACTATTGTCTTTACAACAGTAGGGTTCACACACAAAACCTAGTTTTCAAGGACCTAATAGTATTAGTAGTTTTATCGTTGCGATTGAGGTAATTGGGATGGTGACTCACAAAATAGCGGACAAAATAAGGGGTTTTGGTTAGAAAATACCATTGCTTGCATACTAATTGGCAAATAAAGACGGATTGGGTTATAGGAACTCGACTCAGAATTTCCACCAGCAACTCCTCCAGGATATTGCCAATTGGGAAATCAACTTCCGCCATTGACTAATTTGTCAATTCCAACGCCAAGCTTTAATAATAATTTCCTCTTCCCACTTATACGCAACCAACTGAATCACAGAACTCTAATTTATCAGTTCACATAACCCTAATTTGATGTTTGAATTTTCAAACAGACTTTTTTGATAGAAGTTAACTTCTGATTCTCTCCATGCTAATTTGGATGGACACTACCTTCGAATTCAAGTATTTTTTTTTAACGAAACAACAAATTGTGAGGTCAAGCGAGTGAGGGTTGAAAAGAAAAAAAGTACTATTTTATATATTTATAATATAATATAATAATATACAGGATAGAAATTTATGTAGTGTGCTCACTATATAATGACTAAAATGTCTTCATTTATTTTATTATTAAAAAAATTTATAAGTTATGAGTGTTTAAATCCTTATACGACGGGTTCACCCGAGTGCAATTAGACTTTAGATTAATTTTTTTTACAGAGTACGGGTGTTTAAATCTTTGCACGACGAGTTCACCCGTGTGCAATTTAGGTTTTAGATTTTCAAAAAATAATTTATAAATTACAGGTGTTTAAATTCTTGCACGACGGGTTCACTCGTATGCAAATTAAGTTTTAGAGTTAAAAAAAAAATTAATTGAATTTTCAAAAAAAATGAAAAGTGGCATTATGGTTGCCCTAATATATATATATATATGTACGGGAACGAGGGGGGAAGGCAAAATTATGATAAAATCTTCACTCAGTATTATATAAAAATTAGATAATTTATTCATTTACTAATAAAAGTAAAATTAAATTAATTAAAATATAATTTTAATTTGATAAAAAATCTATTTTCAATTTTAATTCAGTTAACTTCTATTTTATCTCCAATAAAAACTAAATTAACTAAAATATAATTATAATTTAATTGAAAGTATGTTTCCTATTTAAATTAGGTTAACTTCTATTTTATTTTTAAAAAATTAAATTAAATTAAATTAATTAAAATGTAATTCTAATTTAATTGAAAATATATTTTCTATTCTAATTAGGTTAACTTCTATTTTATCTATATTCTAATTAGGTTAACTTCTATTTTATCTCTAATAAAAATAAAATTAATTAACATATAATTCTAATTTAATTGAAAGTATGTTTCCTATTTTAATTATGTTAATTTCTATTTTATTTGTAACAAAATTAAATTAATTAAAATTTTAGTGATAATTTTATAATAATTATAAATTTATAATAAACATATTAATATTATTTATTTTATTGTTTTTTAAATCTATCTTTATTATTTTTAAACTTTTCATTAAAAAATAACTAATGATTTTATTTTCTTATTATGACATAATATATTTTTTATATGAAATTAATTTTAGAGTTGAGAAAAATTAATTATAAAAAATATTGAAGTAATATCATATAATTATTTATAAAAATTGTGATGAATTATATCTATATTAAGTTAATATCAAATTGTTATATAAATAAATAACATTGTTATTATTTTATAATAATAATAATAATAAGAATAAGAATAATAATATGTTTAATTATTTATTTACTATATAGCACGAGTCAAATAAAATTTTTATTCACGTGTAAAACACGTGATTATTTACTAATATCTATAATATATATAAATGTATGAAGGGGGATAGACAAAATTACAAAAAAGTCTTCATTTATTGTTATATAAAAATTGGATAATTTACACATTTACTAATAAAAGTAAAATTAAATTAATTAAAATATAATTTTAATTTGATTAAAAGTCTATTTCCTATTTTAATTAGGTTAACTTCTATTTTATCTCTAATAAAAATTAATTAATTAAAATATAATTCTAATTTAATTAAAAGTATGTTGATTTCCTATTTTAATTAGATTAATTTCTTATCTCTAACAAAAATTCTAATTTAATTGAATGCATATTTTCTATTCTAATTAGGTTAACTTCTATTGTTTTGAAAAGAAAAGTAATATTATTGATTCAAATTAGTAATACATCGATAGAAATACATATACAAATTCACTAAAAAATATAGAGGATGAAATAACACCCAAGTTAATAGTATAATAAATCGGCTCAAAGTCTACAAATTTGAACATTTAAAAAAAAACCTACAAATTTGATAATATTATAGTGACTAAAATACTTATGACTCCGGTTCTGCAATATACTAACGACCATAATCTGATTTGTTGTCTCTGTTTGATCGAATATACTTTGTCTGTCTGAATCACCCACACACAAATAAAAAGCTGCAGTAAGATAACGGAAAATAAAATGTCGTAACAAGATGACGAAAAACCAAATGTCATAATAAGACGATGAAATCATGAAAAAGAAAATAAAATCCAGATTTATGTAGAATAACTACTTGTTTAAGAAATAAATTGATAAAAAAAAGGTGTAGAGATGGTGATTTTAGGCCAAAAATGGAGAAAAATTTACTCCCTCCTTGCTTAAGGAAGATGAGTGGTTAGAAAAGAAATAAGAGAATGTTGAGAGAAAGTGAGGCTAGGATTTTTTGTATATATTTTAGGTAAATTTGTATTTGTGTTTCTATCGATGTATTGTTAGTTTGAATCAATAAATTTGTTTTTCTTTTAAAAAAAACTAATTTAATTAAAACTATGTTTAAAATTAAAAAAAAAGAGTTAAAATTACATTAATTAATCTTTTTTCATTTAATTATTAGTTGAACTTAAAAAAATTTGCATTAAATTAATTTTTGCTTAAATAAAAGTACTAATATTAAAAATATTGAAGAAATAAGTGTCATAGCTCAAATAAAAAATTTACTAAAATTATAATAAATCATAAGTTTAATGGGTTGTAATATTTAAATTTTTATATAAAGAAAATATAAATTTTATTATTTTTGAATTTTTATTAAAAAATAACTAATAATTTATTATTATTTTTTATATGAAATTAGTCATACATTTAAGGAAAATTAATTATAAAAAAAATTAAAGAAATATCATATAATTATTTAAATAAAAAACTAATCAAAATTGTAATGAATGATAACTATATTAATTGGAAGTTAATATCAAATTGATATAAATAAATAACACTGTTATTATTTTTAAAATTTTTATTTAATAAATATGAAACATATAATTATTTACTAGTATAAAAAAATACTAATTTATATATAGTTTTTGCACCCTTATACTTAAGAATAAAGATTTATGTTGTTTCGTTAAAAAAAAAAAAAATTATACCACGGCTTGTTGTACATCCTAAAATTAATTTTTGCCTCTTATTTTATAAGGAATCAAAAAACACTTCGAAAGACAAAATTGAAAAGAAAGATTTTGTCATCTTATAGGCTGCAAAATGTTATGGCCGCCACATATCATCACCTCTAATCCCTTTTCTTTCTTATTTTGTAATGAAAAATTAACTATCTCAATCAATTAAAAAAATATGTTGCAAATAATAATTTAATTTAAATGAATAATTAATACATAGATCATAAATAACACACATTAAATGGAAACATATTTTCCACAAATAAATCAATCAAGAAAAATTTGGAGGATCTTATGAAAATCAATGAAAGGATTATGTGACAAAAACTTATTTCAAATGTGTTTGGCCTTAAAAGATAAGAAGAATCGGTTCAATCACCTTTTGAATATTTAAATGAGTTTGTGTGAGCCCGATCACAATATAACAGAAGATAGGATGAAGGATGAAGAATTTTATCACCAGCTCGGGGTGGTGATAGGGACAAGAAACAGATTCAAGATCCTTCTAACCTGTCTGATTTGGATCAAATAGGAGGTTGGGTTCACCGAAAAACCTTGATTGCTGGGATCAAATAAAGATAGACACCGAATCTGAAGAGAATAGACATGAATTGATAATATATTGAGAATTTGTGTGCAAATGCATAGTCCTTTACAAAGAATGAGCCTTGGCTTTTATAAGCCTCTAAACCCTACCATGAATGGAAACAAAAATCAAAGGAGACCTTCCTAAATGAACTTAAGAAAACAAATCAAATTTAAAACCTACCTAATCGGGCTAAAGGAAATAACCTGCTAACTTTTCAAATTCAATATAAGACAAGTTGTCTAATTGAAAAGATACGCCTTTGACCCTCAACACCGTCTGCAATCTTCAGAATACCAAGTGGGCCTCGTGTGATAGGCCCTGGTCTGTTTTGAGTGTGCTTCTTTGGCCATTTTGTGTCGGTGCAAACATTGCCCCCAAGGATCAAGACTGAGACCAAAGCTGATGGATTGATTTTGTAATTTTATTAGGCCCAAATGGCCTTGCCAGGTCACCCTAGGCCCATGAGCGCCTTCGGCGTGAATTTTCCCTTTTACTGCCTGGGTGAGGGCTTTCTTGTTAATCGCTGTGTCTTTTCATCTGCCCAAAATCACATCTATAAAAGGGAAGAAGCCCTGGTCATTTGACCCACTTACTGTAGAAAAATCATTTTTTCTCTCTTCAGAGCTTCTCTCTCTAGAATCCAGCTCCTTAGTTTTCAGCGCCCGAAGATTTTCACAAAGGTATGTTTCCAGTCCGTTTTCTCCCTTATATTCAATCATGTATGATCGGTCAATTATATTCCTGATCGAACCTTTTATTGCAGTTCTGAACTCTAATGGGAAAAGCAAAGAAAGCTGCATTGTCTTTGATCGACGAAAAGGCCGATCCTCTTGGTCGCTTGGAACGGGCTAACAACATCGTCTAGGCCTCTACTGCTACATCATAGGTATTATTCAGATATCTTGAATGCCCTAACAACATTATCCTAGGCCCAATATTAATTAAGGATGATAAATGGGTAGATGAGTTGATCCCTTTCGCTAGGAAAAACGACCCTCCTAGGTTTAATCGGCCTAATAATATGATGTTTTGGAATAAAAATATCCTAACTAGGTCTGGCCGAATCCTTCAAAGGAATATCTAATCTAGCATACTCGATTAGAAACTACATTCTCCCCCTTACAGAAAGAAATAGGTATCTACGATATGCTCCACTTTTCTAAAACTGAGGTACCCATCAACAAACCACTACTATTGGCCTTATCCCTTTTTTAGTCTTGGTCCTGCAATGCTTTCGTGTTTAGAGAAGGGCTAATGATAATTATGTTGCTAGATTTGACCACTCTGTTTGGCCTTAATCCCTTTGGTGAGGACGTTAGCCCTAGACTTAGGGCCGATGCTTCTAGGTACAACATCTCCTTTAAAAAAGAACATGTAAGCTACAACCCTTTCATTACTATAAATATGAAGTCTTCTTCTGTTCCTGATAAGGCTGAACATGTTGCCTACCTGATGTACTAGCTTTACCGATTTGTAGGCTGCCCTAGTTCTATAAAGGTAACCAAGGAGTTCCTCTCTTTAGCGATAGCCCTGGCCGATGGGAGAAAGCTAGCACTTGGCCCTTTTGTATTAAGTCAATTCTATAGGGGTATGCACCACTTAGTGCCTGACTAGGATAGAAATGACTTCAAGTCAAGCCCCGGGCCAATATGGATTATTCAGGTCTGGTTCAATGCGTATTTTCAAGATATCATAAGTCACCCACCGAAACCAGCCTTCCAGTCTACAAGTTGTTATGCCCCCTCGGGTCTCATCCTTTAAGTGTAAATTCTCGTCCTTCCAAGAATTCTTTTATTTTTTATACGACCCGCAAGGCTGACAAGATACATTATAATGTCCCTTCCTCCCTACAAATCTTGGCCCTTCCTGCCTCTTTGAAGATCCCTTCAATTCAAACCTCTCTCCAGAATTTGTATTGGCCTGGGAAAGCATACTTCTTGCTAGGGACCTACCATTTGGTCTGGATCTGGACCCTCAGAACAACAAGTGTGGCATTGAAACTTATATTCTACACTTTGCAATGCAATTTGGCCTCTCTCAATCTCTTCCTTGTTCGATTTTATTTTCCTACAATGGCCCATTTTATAATAGGCACGTTTATGGGGGTATCAATTTTTACAAGAAGCTTGCTGAGGTCTATGAAGCTCTTAAAAAGAACCTGCACCTATGTCCTTTACCTATTAACCCCTGCAAGATAAAAATGTTCATGGACTTCTAGAATGTATTCTATTTCAAACACCTCTGCTTATCTCCTGCTGAAGTGATGAATATTCAGCAGTGGGAATTGACTGACGATCAAGCTTCTTCTTCTTCGTAGGATCAGACAAAGACAAGAGGTGAGTTCATTCATAAAATTCGCACTTTTGAGAGTTTTCATCATTGCAAATATAACTATTGAGACTAAGATGAGATGCGTAGGAGGATAGAGCAATTTAAGGCCAAACTACTATAGGAGCACCAACTTGGGAGCTATGTTACATATCTTCAAACTTGCACTAGTTTTCCTGAGGTGACTGATTTAGATGTTTTCTCATGCTCTTATGTTGATCGGTCTCTAAAGGTTCCTACAGCTCCCTTTAGCATTGCTGGTCCTGTGATTTCTAAACTCAGACCGTAGAGCAAAGTAAGCTTTACTGGTAGCTTTGTTGATGATCTTATAATGGCTCTTTGGACAGTTTGGCCTTTCTCCTCCTATGCACATCCGTTCATCAAACAGCCAAGTATCTATTCTTGTTCATGACTTTGATTCTTACCCTTGAATTCTCTTTCTACTATTTCTGTTTTAGACGTTAAAGAGAAGCCTATAGACATGCTTGATGATCAACCGAGGCCGAAGAAGGATAAAACCCATCACAAGCCTTCCAAGAGGAGCACCCCTAAATCGGCCTCATAGGCCGTCAAGATACCCAAGGTCCAAGATCTCACCATTTCTCCTAACAAAGGCCCGATACCAGTTAAGTCTTCTGAGAAGGTTAACAACCTACACCTGCTGCGGCTGCCACAATAATGGAGGGTTCTTCGAAGCCTTTACTAGAGGGATCTCTAATTATAAGTTCGACTAGATTAGCCTCTCCACCACCAGCTACTTTGATGTATGCACCGTTAGATCAGGTACTTATATTTCACCTTGTGATTATTACTAACTTCTTTGATTATTACTCTAACTTTTCAATGAACAAAACTCATTGTTCACTCTCTTCAATAAGATTAAGGGCTATCTGGATGACTCTAATGTCGAAGGTGATGCAGAAGGATACCATTCTACACCTGACAAAGAAGAAGCTGGTTTGATCAATGTAGTGGCGGATTCGGAAGACCAAATATCCAAGGAGGTTAAGCGAAGGCTTAAGGACTTGGTGGAGATTTTCAAGGGTCCTACTCACTTCTTCTTTAATGATAGCAACCATGATCTGGCTGCTAGATTGTTAGAATACCTTCATGAGAATGCTCAAATGTGCCCAAAAATAACAATCAGCCAGAAATCCATTATTGAAAATCTTCACGGAAGTTTGCCCACCCTTATCTCTAACTATCATGAAGCCGACAAATTCATTTCCGACTTAGTAGAGAAAGATGCCAAGAAATGAAAGTTGGATGAGGAGGCAGTCTCGATTGTGGAAGCTATCAAGCAGGAGAGTAAGGTTGTCCTTAACACTAGTCCAACTCATAAGAAGCTGAAGAAGAAAGTAGCTAATTTGGAGTAAGCATTTAAAGAGAAACAAGTTGATCTAGCCAGTTTCGAGGCTGCTCAAAAGAGACGACTAGAGCAAACACAACTCCACGGTGCCCGGATGAAGGAGATACAGGAGAAAAGGAAGAACCTGTGCCTTCAAATTACTAAACTCCAAGGGAAAAAGGATTCAGCCGAGCTAGACCAATAAAACTCTACAAATGCCTTGTCTAAATTTGTAAATGTTTTCAAACCCAAAACCTAGGCGGTTGAGTTATGACCATTAAAACAATTTTGTGAATGTTTAGTTGTTCAACCTTAGTGGCCGTTTTGAATGCTACAAAAAAATTTATTGACCTACGGGATGGCTTGATATATTCATCTTTACTTTTTGCTTTGGCCATCTTTAGTTTTGTGCATGCCTTTAACGTTAAACAAACAGATATTGTAGTGACGTCGCATTAGTCATGTAAACAGAAAAATGTAATTGATTTTAAACTTTATTTCATAATTTATCAGCCTTAGTCGTAGAATCCAGGCCAAATAACTGTTATCACAAGTTGAAAGAGATTAACAAAGTTTAATCAGATAAAAGGGCATGACATATGTAATTGGCCTTAACAACAATAGAATATTTCCAGATACTTAACTAGTTTTATCGAATTATGACCGATTTATACCATTCCACATGGAAGGATAGTAAGCTTTCAAATACTTGTAGTTAATTGGTCGGATATGAGGTGATCCATCATCATTAGCCAAGAGATAAGCACCACCCTTCAGAATTTGGGCAACAACGAACGACCCTTCCCAATTTGGACTCTATTTCTCAAGCGATCGGTCTTTATGTCCGATAGGTAATACTAGTTTCCAGACAAGGTCTTCCTCCTTGAAATACTTGTATTTAACTCTCTTGTTATAAGCTCGTTCGACCTTTCTCTTTTGCACTACCATTTGGTCATACACCAGAAGTCTTTCCTCGTCTAGCTGATCAAGGTCTTGCAGCATGCTTTCTATGTATTTCAAAGGTGATATCCTAGAATGAACCTGCCTTCTTAGAGATGCAACTGTTAATTCCATTGGCAATATGACTTCATGACTATACACTAATTTGAAGGGAAAGGTTCCCGTTGTCATTTTCTGACTAGTCTTTAATGCCCAAAGTACTTCGGACAGAGTTTCAAGCCATACCTAGGGATTCTCTTCTATGGATTTCTGAATCACCATTTTAACTAGTTTATTGGTAGCTTCGACCCGTCTATTTACTTGAGCATAATATGGTGATTAGTGGAGTAGTTTGATTTTGTAGCTCTTAGCCAAGGCCCAAATTTCCTCCCTAATAAACATAGTACCTTGGTCAGTGGCTATAGATTCTGGGATCCTAAAGTGATGTACAATTTGTTTGTTGATGAAATCTATGACCGATTATTGATTAACGGTCTTCAAAGGAATGACCTCTACCCATTTTGTAAAGTAGTCCGTAGCTACCAATATGGAACCACGCCCTTTAGACGATGGAGGATAAACCTTCCTAATGATGTCGATTGCCTATCCTCTGAACGACCAATGTTTGACAGTATAATGTAACTTTTTTGCTGGAATATGCTGAATCAGTCCATGTTTCTGGCAAGCTTCACATCCTTTGGCATACTCATTGAAATTTCACTCCATAGTTGGCCAAGAGTATCTATAATGCCAGATCAGCCATTTCATCTTCCTGCCCCCTTGATAGGCTCTTGGTATCCCTTCGTGGGCTTCGGTTATAACTAGCATTGCCTCTTTTAGCCTAATTCATCTTAGTAACTCCCCGAAGACTGACCTTCTATATAATTCTCCATCCATTACCAATATTTTTAGTGCCAGCACTCTAATTTAGTGTTTGGCCGATGGCGATGGATTATCGAGGTACTCCTTAATTTTCAGCCTTTAATTGGCCTCAAGGTCCAATGCAACTATTTGAAAATAAAGCTCATTGGACTTGACCAGTAAAGAAGAATGAGGTTTGATTAATGTTGGTATCGATGATAACTTATTCTTGTAGCCTAAACTCGATTGTGCTAAGTCATTCACTTCACCATTGCTTGCTCTTACCAGGTACAGTAATTGGGCTCTTGTGAATCCTTTCATCATATGTTGGACTTTGTTATAATATGCCCCTAATGTGGTCGATTCGCATTTATATTGTCCCAAAACTTGCTTTACCACTAGCATTAAATCGCCAAAGATGTCTACATCATGGACTCCAAGCTCAGTAAGAATGTCCAATGCTATTAAGAGTGCTTCATATTCGGCCTGATAATTGGTACAGAAGAAATCCAACAGGAAGGATAACTTAGTTTTGATGCCATGTGGTGATTCCAGTACTATTCCTGCCCTTGAGCCCGATGATGCTCTTGAGCCATTAAACTATACTCTCCATATCTTTGCATCATAGAAGTCAACCAGTATCTCTAATGTTGGATGATCAGCCAATAAATCAGCTAAAACTTGCCCTTTGACAACTTTCTGCAGTACGTAATGTAACGTAAATTTAGACAAAGCTACAACCTATTTCCCAAGCCGATTTTTGAGGAAAGGCCTTGATAGGATGTATTTGATCATATCAGCTTGGCTGATCACCCACACTACTGTAGAAAGCAAGTAATAATTGAGCTTGCAACACATGAAGTATAGGTATAGGCCTAGCTTTTCAATAGGGGAATAGTGTGTCTCAGTGTTTGTTAATGCCCAAATGAGATAGGAAATTGATTGTTCACATCCTTCTTACTCTTGAGTGAGCAGACTACCCATAGAAGCTTCTAAGGCCGAAATATAAAGAATTAAGGGCATGTTTAGTCTTGGAGCGGCCATAACTAGAGGATGTGTTAGGTATGCCTTGATCTGCTCAAATGCATGTTGGTGTTCGATCATCCATATAAAATCCTCTCTATCTTTAAGCTTCAGTAAGGGCAACCAGATTCTTAATCGGCCTGCTGTGTTGGATATGAACCTCCTGAGATAGTTTATTTGGCCGATTAGTCTTTATAGCTCCTTTTTGGACTTAGAAGGTGCAGCTTGGATGATTGCCTTAGTCTTGTTAGCATCTACTTCCATCCCCCGTTAGTGGACCAAGAATCCTAAAAAATGGGTTGCCGATACTCCAAACGTACATTTGAGAGGGTTCATCTTTAACTGATAGAGTTTCATCCTTCCAAAAGTCTTTGTGAGATGTTCCAAATGTTGTTCATCAATTTTGTACTTGACAATCACATCATCAATGTATACTTCCATAAAGTCCCCAATCATTGAGTCAAATATTTCATGCCTCGCCCGCTGATATGTTGCCCCCGCATTTTTAAGATTGAAAGGCATTACCACCCATTCATAGCTCCTAAGCGCGCCAGGGCATCGGAAGGCCATTTTGCTGACATCAGTCTCCTTGATCTTTATCTGATTGTAGCCCGAGTGCCCATCCATAAGGCTTAAGATGACATGGCTTGATGCATCATCAATAACCATGTCGGCCATGGGCATAAGATATTCGTCTTTGGGAGTCGCCAGGTTTAGATTCCTAAAGTTAATGCATACCGTAATCTTACCATTCTTCTTGACTACAGGAACTATATTTGATAACCACTGGGTGTACCAGGCTTTCCTGATGAATCTAGCCTCAGTTAACTTCTTGATTTCATTGGCCACCAGCTTCTCCACATCTGTGGACATTCCTCTTGGTGGTTGTATGAGAGGCTGATAACCAGGCTTAATTAGTAACTCGTGCTCTACTAGTTGTTGGTCTAGACTGGGCATCTTTTTATATGTCCGGGCAAAACAATCTTTGTACTCCCTCAAGAGCTGCACCAGCTTCTCTTTAAACTCTGGGCAGAGTTTTGAGCTTATATAAATTGGTCATTTATTGGCCTCAGTTCCCATGTTAATTTCCTTCAGCATATCTGGGGTTTGGATTGGATCATCACCCAATTTATTGGCAGGGATATGCATGTCTCCTATTTTCAATCGGCCTATAGGATCCTGCTCTTCATCTTCAAAGATGCATTCGATCGATTGCACTTGCTTACTGCTTAAACAAGTTTGTGTGATCATCATTATCTTTGATTATGATTGATCGGCCAACTTTTCTTGTTATTCTTACTGCAGGCCGACCCACTGCTATGCTTGGCTTGCTGCCCCTCTTGAAATTAGTGAAATGGGGTAAATACATCATGACCTCTGTATGAAAACCCTCTTCCCTAAATGGGTTAGGATCTCCATGAATAACCTCCACATCCCGTTTTGGCCTCCATATGAATAGCATCTGATATAGAGAAGAGGGTACACATGTATTGGAATGGATCCAATCTCTACCAAGGAGGACATTGTAGTTGGTTTTAACATCCATGACAAAGAATCCCCCTTGTGATTCATGCCTGCCCACTTTCACATTTAGCATGATGAAGCCTTCTGGACCCTGATCATGTCATACAAAATCAATTATAACAGCATTAATCTTTTTAAGATCTTTAAATTTTTGACTGATTTTCTTCAGGGTTCTGAGTGGCAAAATGTTGACTCTAGCGCCATAGTAAGAACCTTTCATCTGGTGCACCCTTCTCTGCTTTAATTGGTGTATCTTTCTCTGCTTGAGAGTTAAAAGTCAGAGCAAACCTCTTCCCTGCCTCAAACTAGCCTCCTGGACTGAACCGACCTTAATAGGTTATAACTATCAAGAAAGTAGGAATGGCCGACAAAGAGATGCACTTTCTGGACACAGGACCCAAAGTTTTTTTGAGAAAAGGTCCCTTCCCTCAATATCATGATTAGGTTGACTAAGCCCATAGTTTAAGTTACGTTATGAGAATCGGTTCTTGCTGGTACTTCAGCAGATTACAAGTGAGTTAGCACTTTAGTATCAGATTGGGAGGAGAAGCATTTAGTTATTGTGGAATATCCTACTTAATTCATTGCTTGCCCAGGAAGGTGTAAAAGGAGAATAAAAAATAGCCTTCCCTTTCATTTAATAAACCAAAACAAATCCCTTAACTATTCTACCACCTCCCCCCATACCCCCTAGGCTTAGCCAGAATAGACCAAGCTAAGCAAAGAGGAACCTACCCCAAGCAGAGCATCAACTATGATAAACATGCTCCCTTCAATCCTACGGGAACTAAAGCAAGACTGACCATAAGTGTTATGAGCTTTCTTTTTTAAAAGTTCCTTAAATGGCCATAGAGACTAGAATCATTTACGGGCATGCGAACATGCGTGCGTGTGCGTGCCTGTATGTGCGTGTATATGTGTGTGTGTGTACATATGTACACGTACGAAATTCAGAATTAGTGGGGTAGCTGTTAGGATGGATACTTAGAATCTGGATGCCGAGAATATATGGTTAAGGTAGAAGATCTCATATCAAATCATTAGCTTTGGCAAGCTCAGAAAGGAGAAGAGAAGGCTTGGCGTCGACTGCTCTTTGGCGAACGAATTCAAAAAATTAAAATTTTGTAACGATAAATAACCATGCTTATATAAAGAAGACACTATAAATATTCTGAAAAAGGCTATACTGATTGAAAAAATTGCATTTTTTATAAATTCATACCAATCCACAGAATTATTTGAGTTTTGATGCAAAAGGGTACTTCTAGTGGTTTGCCGGAGAAGCTCTTATTTTTCTTTTAGGAGCTGGTTGGTGGCATGGACATCGGGACTTTTCTTTAAGTATTTGTTTGTTGTCATAGGTAATGGAACATTATCCACTCCAGCAGTAGCAGATATAGAATCTGAAAGGTGGGATTCCTGGTTGATTGGATGCTTCCGTTAGATCTTCTTCCCCATAAGCCATTGAGAGTTTAGTTCTACCCTAACTGAAACTGTTAGCTTAGCTGTAGCTACCTACTGACTCCTTCCTGGGAAGACCCAATGCCCTGATTAAGAGACATTATGAGAACTATAAGGTCGTTATCTTTATCCAGTAATGAGGACAAGCCATTCCCGTTCCTCTATATACTAGTTACTACTTGCTGCTCTCGTGAAACCGGACTTAAAAGTAAGGGTAGCTTTCTAGCCTCGAAGAAATGAGCTTAAAGCTTCTTAGCCGTTTGTTTTAATATCCCAGTCATTTGGGAACTATCAAAAATATTGGATGATCATCACGACTTTGCTTCTATCCCAGGACGCAGGGATGCGATTATGAAAGTCAAGGAGTGCCTCGTTCTGCTGCTTGCCTAAGAATTGTATGTTCGAAAAGGTGGAATCTGGATGTGAAGCACTACGGGCCTGGGTCGGCTCCCGATGGTTATTCAATCTATAATCTCATTGAAGTGTTTACACCCTCCAGGTTTGATAATAGACTGATTAGCTGCAGGCTGGTCATTATAGGTCAACTACTATTCAAAAAAGTTCTGCTATAACCTCCCCTTAGCTAGTATAAGCACACATGCCCTCCTGATCTATCCTTCAATAGGGGTCCTTATAATCTAAGTCTAGCCCATTTGAGATGAGGAATGTACTAACTCTTAAGATGAGAACTTTTTTTCTTTGTTTATGCTGAGAACGAATTAATTGACTGGCTGACCCTTGAATGCTCGATTCATTAGGGTCAGAGATGGATGAAACCAATCAGAAGTGCAAATCATGAAAGCGAAGCCGAAAAATGGACCGCAACATAGCTAGGACCTTCAAATCATGTTTGAGCATTTGTTCAAAAGCTCCCCCCTATTTATTTGAATAAGGCCAAAAAGAATGCCCACCAGGTAGGCCCACCACTTCACTTTCACTTAGGCGCGGGCCAAGTCAGTAAGGGTAACATATATATCATAAGATAAGATCAGAAAGAGAAGGGTTGATTGAAAGTCATACGTCTGCAGGGCATCAATCATTAACAATTTGACAGGAACACATCCAATTGAAACTCTAATCCCAACCTCTTTAGAAGGAGCACTTCCTTTATGCCGAATATGGTAGCCGGACGCTTTGTAACTACGTATTCACCCTCCTCCCTCTCTGCTCTTGTCTCCGCGCATGCACATATGAGTGCATGTGCGAGCCTGTATGCATGTGTATATGTGTGTGTGCAGATACATATGTATACGTGTACGGGCATATGTGTACATGAGGGAAAGAGTCTATGACTTACATAGCATTTGTTTGGTTTCCCACTGCTATCTATGCTACCTTTAAAGGTATGGCTACTTTTTCGGTTCCTATTGAATGAAACTCCTTTCCTAAAGCCCCTCCTTTGCCAACCCAACCGCACCTTCATATATGGCTTTCCACCAACTTCCTTTCACCATGTGAATTTTAGGCATGTGAATCACAAATCTATCAACCCGTAATCATCAATCCTTGTCGTTAGCCGATCTAGCATATTCCTATGTGTAGTCTTCTACCACTGTAGAAGAATCTTTCCTTGTCGAACCTCTCGGTGATGATAGAGATTCAGTTTGACAGCTACCTGGGGTAGAGCTTTCTGTCTCACTCCCATGTCTAATCTCAAAGCTCAGTGTCGGAGAAACTTTTGAGTTATGAATCAAGGATAGAACCAATGGGTGATGCTTGGTTACAATTTCGAATCCGTTATTATTTCTTTATTAAGTCTAACTACTGGGGCAGGATGAGAGGAAGACGAAAGCAACCAGCGGCAAGAAAATAGAACCCGTAATGGACTAATGATCAAAGGTGGATTGATCGAGGAAGACAGAGAAAAATAAATAGGTGGGCAATAACTCCTAATGGCAATCAAGCAAATGGTCGTAGGTGGTGGGTGTATAGAAGACCTCAAAAAGGGAAAGACATTGACAAGGATTCACTAGAATAAAAATAAATAGACTCCATTTCCTTTTGGGGTAGCATTTGGGAAAGCACTAGTAGTTTCAACAGATGAACCCGAAACTTCTTCTACTCCAGAATCAAAAAGATACTGGAAGTCTCCCAAATATGAGGAACTCTATCGAATTCAAGCTCCTTTAAATGTAAATGGCATTAAGGTTGAAGTTCACATGGGAGGGCACTTGCAAGCGATAAAGCTTTCTTACCCCTGATAAATATCCATAAAGCTCCCTAATACTGCTCCTAAGTTACCGGCCCGCATTTCTGACCAAAGGAAGGAAATGAATAAGGGCCGACTTCTCCATCTCTAAGTTAAGAGTTAATAGCCTGAATTTTTTACCAAAGGGAGGAAATTCATAAGGGCCGACCAAATAAAAACAAAAAAACAAAAAAACCTAGAGGAAAAGAATACTAATATAAGTACCTTAGAAGCATTAAATAGTTTTGAAGTAGGGCACTAAAAATGCGGGGGCATTCCCCAAAACTTAAATAGGATGTGCTTGAAACGGAACTCACACTTCCTGCACGAGAAAGCCTTAAAGTTTTCCCGATGCGACACCAAAGGCAGGGATTAAGCCTCAACTGGTCTGAAAAAGTTAGAAAAGAAGGCGACACTGTCTATCTTTACTAGGTACGATAAGCAGAAGAAAGGGTGGAGATGCTTGAAGATCGAGGAAGGTAGTGTCAGAAAATTATGCCATTCGAGAGAAGTCTTCTATAGAGGGAAAGCCTGTATCAAGTAAGTGGAGAGGAAAGATCTTCAGAGATTATTATCTCATTCCATTCCAGTGGCTCGACCCTCAAAGTTTAGTGAATGGAAAAAGCAGGTAGAGATAGATAAAATTTGGTAGGGAAAAGTGCTTTGTTGGGCTTATTCCAAGGTGAAGGATAATCCCAATTTACTTAATGAACTATTTCAATATTTTTAAAAAAAGAAATGAAACAAAAAGCCCTATTCTCTCTACTACGGGCGGAACCTTTTGAATCTTGTTGATCAGAGCATAAAACTATATGCTTTGATTAGATACGAAGACGTGAACCTTTACCTCTTTACTTTTCAAAAAAAGCAAAAATAGTTTCATCGGTGGAAGGGAGGGAGAAGGTTGTTCGACTGAAGCCCGACCTCTATGATCTCGCCAGGGATGAGCGGTCGTCGTGATGAGCCCGAAGCTGAAGGGCATCGCAGATATACGCTCTGCGCATATCTTTAGATGCCGTGAGGGTGACCAAAATGATAAACTACATTGGCCAATTTCCTTGCCAATGTAACCTTATCATTGAGGGTGGGAATCTTAAGAGTTGGGAGCAGTCTCAGTTTGGTAATGTTTCTAAGTAAATTCGCACTTGTAGGGATTCTTTGTCCAAAATGCAGTCTTTACCTACTAGCCGTGAGAATATTCTGGAGATTAAGTCCATTGAAAATAAGATGGCCTTGGTTTAGTTCCTGTAGGAGAGCGCAACGAGCGAACTCACATGAACTTGACCTGTTTTCCCCATCCGAAGGCAAGGAAATGGGGCAAGGGCTGGGGCAAGGGCATGGGGCAAGTGATAAAGCTTTCTTACCCCCTATAAATATCCACTAAAGCTCCCCAATACTGCTCCTAAGTTATCAGCCCACATTTCCGACCAAAGGAAGGATATGAATAAGGGCTTCCCCCTTCCTAACTATGAAAAAATTTGAAAGAAAGGAGCCCGAAAGAAAGCCCCCAAACCAAGAACGGAAATGGAAGCCTTTCTATTCAGTCCCCATTCTCTCATAAATTAAGCTCGCCCTCGAGCCCTAGGCTAGGCCTAACTAAAAATGAAGCGAATTGTTGATTGTGTCATAAAGACGCTTATGTCCACGCCCCAACCGTCCTCCCGGAGGAATATGTGCTTCTGAAAGATCTTTTATACCGTGCCCAATCCTGAAGTTAGTTCTATACACATGACCAGCAACGAGAAAAATAAATGCAATAGCTAAATGATGGTGTGCAATATCGGTCAGCCATAAACTTTGTGTTTGTGGATGGAACCCCCCGAGAAGGGTTAGAATGGCAGTTCCTGCACCTTGGGAGGTACCGAATAAATGATTATCAGAATCAGGATTTTGAGTATAAAGGTTCCATTGACCTGTAAAAAGTGGTTGTTGGCAATAAATTTTAGAAAGAGGGCAGCCAGTTCCTGAACATTCCTTTTTGTCCCGCCCAAACTGGTTGGGGGCCACGGGGGAAGCCATTTTTGGCCCACCCGATAGAAGGTTTCCCTCATGGGAGTTGGGTTGGGGCATCTTCTCCCTGAACTATGTCGAGGATAAGACAGCTAGTAATTAGAAAAATCAAGCTCTCTTATCTTAGGAGGGGATAGCCTCGCAGGAGAAAGGCGGGGGTTGGGAATTCACCTGAAGCAGGCTCTTTCCTAATGTTTTTTTATTTAGATTATATCTTTTCTTTAATAAAAGCTAAACTTAGGATTTGAGTTTATAATATCTCATATAGTGTTTAAAGATAGGATAAACCAAGCGCTTTGACTTTGTCCCCCGGGACCTACCACAGGTTGAGTTTGAGTGAGAGCCGTGTGATTGGTGACTATCCAACATGATTTGGAGAGCACTTTTAGTCTATGCCATTTAGTTGCCTCTGCTCGCTTGAAGTTTATATTGCATTACTACCGTATATAGCATGGGGAATCTGGTTTAGCACCCACATTTAGGAACAAAAGAAAGACTGACAAGCACCCGACTCTTTTGAATGTGAATATTAAGTGAAATCCCTTAGTCTAAAAGTCTTCCTTGGCTAGTGTGAATCCTCCTCTAAAGAGGAGTGAGGTGTCCCATGGGCGTAATAACAGTTTTTTTCTAGGCGACTTCCTCTTGAAGGCGAAAGCCAGATAAAAAAAAGGTCATATTGTAGACCCATTTTCTTCGATATGTCCACCTACGAGACTCACCTTTGGCTTTCATCTCGGTAGATGTATTATTCTACATTTTCCCAAAAGAACATTCATTAATTTCTTTCTTTCTCGGCCCTTATTCATTTCCTTCCTTTGGTCAGAAATGTGGGCCGGTAACTCAGGAGCAATATTGGGGAGCTTTAGTGGATATTTATTGGGGGTAAGAAAGCTTTATCGCTTATGAGCACCCTCCTCAGACCAATTAATTGAATATTGATTAATATGTAATCGATTGAAAACTACTTGAAAAAGAAAATGACACTTACTTTTATTAATTCCAAAAGTGTTAAGTGCCCTATAATACCTGACGGATGGAAAGCGGATGCCCAAAGGACAGAGGAGAAATCCGTTCATGGTCTGTAGGACCAACACCATTCATTCAAAGGTGGGTGGCTTGCCTCGCCTAGAATAGTCATGTTTGACTGGGCTTACATACATTCGCTCAGTTACGTTGTCCCCTAGTACCAATCCAGATATGAGATTGAGCACAGCTGAATGCCAAAGCTGACTCATAGATGAGGGGAATATTGTCCCTTACCCTATTCCCGATGGTACGTACTTATCTTTGTATTGCTATCGGCTTATCGATACTGTCTAAAGCTCGGTGGGAAGGTTATTCGGTTTTCAACTTTCTTTCACTGGCATAGAGTCTTCCCTATAGCTTTCCTTAGAAGCGGGTAGGCAGGAAATAGCGTTAGAACTGTACTACAAAGCAAAGGAAGGGTAGTAGAAAGATAGTACT
>CATIWM010532089.1:0-12461 GCA_949671775.1 Mallotus repandus | reverse complement strand
TACATCTCTTTCTCTAGGGTTTTCTATGTTATTATTCTTCTCCTTCCTCCACTTCTTTTGAGAAAAAAAAATACACATTGAGAGAAAAAGAAATAAAGAAACATCTTTGGAAAAGGGTGCTAGCACACCAATACAACTTTGGTCACCTTGTTCGTGTGGATACTGGTAAAGGACGTGGTTTTATTGGCAACGTCTCATTCCAACAAGAAAATACGAAAAGGTCGAGGTAGGGTGTCACCGATGTGAACCCCCTTTTCTTCTTTCCAACATTCTTGCCTTGAAATCGTCTTGGTAAGTTTTGGAAACCCTCTCAATCGATTTATTCGAATTACACTGGATCCTATAAAAGGGGTTTTGTGATTAAAATTTTTAATTTTCATTGTGTTTTACATCACGAAAACCTAACACAATGAACTATGAGGGGAACAAGCGAATGACTCTGAACCTATAACATTTCAATCCCAAATTAAAAAAAAAAAAATAGTTGGTTTGATTTGTATATAAAAGTCCTATTAAGCTATTACCGATACCAAGGAAATGACTTTTGAACCATGGGGACATGTCTTGCTCCACCCTAAAATACTAGCTAGTAGTTTAGCTTGTAAGGACCGACTAGTAGTTTGCTAACTAGCCTCATACTCAATTTATTAGGATTGAAAATGGATGAAACCAATATGAAGTGCTTGGATGAAACCAATCTGAACTGCCTATTCATACTCAATTTATTATGATGGAAAATAAATGAAACTAATATGAAGTGTATGTTCATACTCAATTTATTAATATGAGAAATGGATGAAACCAATATGTTCATACTCAATTTACTAATATGAAAAATAGATGAAACCAATCATTCACTATGTTTGTACCGTACTTTTGATTTTCTTGAAATTTAATACTTAGAGATGATCCAAGTCCATAATAATTAATTGATTGATTAATTAATTATTTTTTGTTGGGATGACAGAAGATGGTGATCTAAGTGGAAGAGATATTTACGGTGATGGATAAATAGTTATTAGGCATATAAAGCATTACTGTAGAGCGAATTATGTAGTGGGAATGTGACTTAGTGGAGCTATCTAGTGGGGAGCTACTGCTAAGTGGAGCATCCAAATGGAGGAACTAAACGTGAAGAGTAGAGTTGTCTAGTGGAGGAGCTAATTGAGGAACAATTATTATTATGGAGATTCATAAAGAGAGCTTTTCCTGAAAAGGAGACACAACCTATCACTCAGCAACAACTAACTTTACACAGGACTTCAATAGCGGACACATAATCTTCAATTGAACTTTTTATTTTGTTCTAATGTCTATTTCACTATCTAGTTTATGCTCAATAAAATTTCATTAACAAACCAATTATCTAGTCTATTTTAAATAAATCTCTACAGTCTTTTCTATTTTTCTAGTTCTCCATTTTAATTTAGTTTAAGTTCTCTAACATTTTATCACATTTAGTTATTTTCAATCATTTAACAAAATATTTTTTGTAAAATAAAATTCACTTACCCTTACTACAGCTAGTTAAAGGATCCTGGAGGCTTTAGATTTCTTAACTTACATTTAGTCATTTGTTTAGAAGTTCGATCAGGTTGATGAACCTTAAATCACATGGTATGCTCATTTCTCTTCAACTCAAAAGCCAAGGATGAACACACAATTTATTAAAGGAAAAATTATAAATTTGGTGTCTTAATTTTTGTGGTTTTTCTATTTGAGTATCTGAACTTTTTTTTTTTGCAATCAAGTATCTGAACTTTAGAAAAACATACCAATATAGTGTCTCCAGTAGATTTAATGTTGACTGGGTGCTGAGTCAGATCAAATATGACCCACTTTTATCCCAGTTATTAGTCATGTCATGTGCCACGTGTATTGCATTATTTAAAAGACAAAATTAACCTTATTAAAGATTATAAATTGTCAAAATAACCTCAACATTAACTTCTGGCGCAGACAGTGAATGTGATTGAATAAGAGTAATTTTGTCCTTTAAATAATGCAATACTTGTGGCAAAATGATATGGTTAATGACTGGGATAAAAGTGGATCTGGTTTGATCTGACTGAGCACTCAGTCAATATTAAATTGGATGGAGACACTACATTAATATGTTTTTTTAAAGTTTAGACACTTGATTGCAAAAAAAAAAAAAAATTAACACACTCAAATAAAAAAACCATAAAAGTTGAGACATCAAATATGTAATTTTTCCTTTATTAAAATGGAAAATAGACAAATCAATCTTAAGTTCAATTTTTTGACTGAGGATCAATATTTCAATTATAATTCACTTATCATAATTTTACATAATATTATGGTAATAAAAAAATGCCACATTGAATGCAAATAATTAGAGCATGGTTGTGTAGAATGCCCATAACCATAACAAGGCTAATTTAATACTAAAATCTAAAATAAATATAGAACACTAAAAGGGTTTTTTTTTTTTTTGGCAAACTAAAAGGGTTAATTCAAGTTGGTATAAAGGAAATTTCTTTGCATAGATTGAGTGAAAAAAATTATATATAGAATTGTAAAAACTCACATAAAAAAGTTAATGAAACTGCATTTAACCTAAATAAATGGAAATAAGGGGAATCTAGGGAAGAGGCTAACGTGTCAGTTGTAGATTCTAGTTATGAAACCCAACGCAAAACAAAACAAAGACCCACCCATCATTATCTTCTTCTTTTTCTTCATCAATCACCATTTTCTCTACATCAGTTGGTTATCACTTTGTCAATTTACCTAATTTTCGGGACATTTATTTTTATTTTAATAACCAAAAATTATTATTATTATTAATTAAAAATAAAATATATTAATTTTTTTTTTAATTTAGATGTCTTGCATCCGATATTTGGCTGTGTTTCAAAAATTTTATAAGAAATTTTAACTTTGAGTGTGTTGAAAAAGATTTGTCATTTAATTATAGTGTAATATTTGATAAAAAATAATTATACAGTGTACTGTATAGATAAAATTTTTTATATTTTTATTTAATTAATAAAAATAAAAAAATATATTTTTGTATTATAATTTTAAAATCGAATGAAATAAATAAATTTTTAATAAAAAATTATACTTTATTTTTTGAAAAGAATAAAAAATTATACTTAAAAAAAAAAAAAAAAAGCCAATTTAGGATGTGTTTTTACTGCTGACATCAAACCGTATTTAATCTTCTCACCTTGTTGTTATGGGAACAAAACCCTAAGGGTTCTTGCAAGAACCAATCGCCGCCAGATTCATCTCAACCGTTAATTCTTATTTTTATTATACTACTACAACTCCCTTCTTCTTCTCCATTTCTACTACTTCTGCTACTATTGCACTCCGTTTCTTTGTTTCCTCTTTAACCACTTTGCTTTTGCTTCTGCTTCTGCTTCTGCTGCTGTTTTTGATATGGACACCTACTCTGCTGACTTTTAGAGTTGTATTTATATGCCATCGAAATAAAGAAAAATCGATTTTTGGAGGTTAACCCATGTTTTAATTCTTGTTTCTCTTGTTAATGATTGGAGAATTGATTTGGGTTTAGTTTAGGTGATTGAAAGTTTTGATCTTTTTGTAGTTATAAGCTCTAGAGTTGCTATCTTTGTAGCTGTAAATAATGGGGTTTAGGTGTTATTCAGAGTAGAAAAAGTTTTGATTTTGGGGATTTTTTAGGGTTTAGGTTTTGATCATTGTTACTGGGTGTTTGTTAGTTTTTTGAGTTTTGTTATTGTGGGTGATGATCAAATTGACGGTCTGAACATGTTATCTGAAGTGGGTAGGAGACCGATGATTGGAACTAATGATGGATCATTTGGTGATGACTTAGAGAAAGAAATAGGGTTGTTGCTGCGTGAGCGTAGACAAGACCCTGATGATCTTGAAAGAGAGCTTAATTTGTATAGAAGTGGCTCTGCACCTCCTACGGTGGAAGGCTCTTTGAATGCTGTTGGAGGTTTGATAGCTGGCGGAGGCGGCGGTGGTACTGCTGGTGGTGGTGCTGGTAGTGCTTTTGCTGATTTTTTTAGCGGCAGGAATGGAAATGGACTTGTGTCTGAGGAGGACCTTAGGTCTGATCCAGCTTATATGTCTTATTATTACTCTAATGTGAACTTGAACCCAAGGCTTCCACCTCCTTTGCTTTCCAAGGAGGATTGGAGGTTTCAACAAAGGTTGAAAGGAGGGAATTCGGTTGTTGGTGGGATTGGAGATAGGAGGAAATTGAATAGAGCTGATAATGGCAGTGGAAGATCTTTGTTCTCCATGCCACCAGGGTTTGATTCAAGGAAACAAGAAACTGAGGTTGAGACAGAGAAGGTTTGTGGCTCAACAGAATGGGGTGGTGATGGGCTTATTGGTTTACCAGGGATAGGACTTGGGAGTAAACAGAAGAGTATTGCCGAAATTTTTCAGGTGATGTAAATGCACAATTGTGTTTGGGTGTTCAAATCATATTTTTGTTTGTTTGTGGATATATTGTCCTTCTGTATTGCCTGCTTTGTTATTCTCTATGGTTACAGAAATACGAAAGTAATTGATTGATTGTCTGTTGTTGCATTTAGTGCTTCCTGGCATTTATCGCATATTATGTCAAACATCTTTTGATGAATGGTTTTATGGCATGTTTTTGGATGATTTAAAAATGTGATCTGTCTTGTTTTCAGCTGATATTGCTTTTTATTGGAATTAAAAATTAAAGTGTGAATTTTGATAATCTGACTGTTCTTTTCTTCCTTCATGACTTGCATTCAACTTGTATGCAGTTGACAATGTACATGAACTTCTTGTATATACGATGCCTTCTATGTACGAATTTGATCACTATTGTGACGATGTACTACTCATGTACATGAATTCTGAGGTGTATATCTTGTCATTTGTGTTTGTTTGCTATAATATTGTGATATTTAGTCCTTGGCATGGTTGCTACTGAACCCTTTGTTCTCACTAGAGAGTCGTTTTCCTCAAAGCTGAAATCATTGTCCAGAGATTTATAATGAGGTATTACCTAAAAGTTGACCTTAAGATTCTGAAGGCTTGCAGTTGCCTTCCAACTTCACCTTTGAAGCATATGCGACATGTCAAACATTTGTTCAGAGTTAAGTTAATTTTGGTCTCAAGAGACTTTATATCCATGCAGGATGACTTGGGACGTGCAACTCCAGTATCAGGACACCCTTCTCGCCCAACCAGCCGTAATGCATTTAGCGAAAATGTGGAGACCATGGGTTCAGCTGAAGCTGAGCTGGCTCATTTGCGCCGTGAGATGTCATCTACTGATAATTCAAGATCTGGTTCAAATGGTCAGGGCTCATCTGCTGTCCAAAATATTGGGCCACCTTCCTCTTATACTTATGCTGCTGTTGTTGGTGCTTCCTTATCTAGAAGTACTACTCCTGATCCTCAACTTGTTGCCAGGGCCCCTAGTCCTTGTCCCACACCAATTGGACAAGGGAGATCTTCTGCTTCTGAAAAGAGGGGTGTTGCTGGTTCAAACTCATTTAATGGTGTTTCTTCCAGCATAAATGAGCCTATAGAGTTGGCATCTGCTTTGTCTGGCTTGAACTTGTCAACAAATGGTGTGATGAATGAAGAGAATCAACGGGATGTTGATCTGTTTGGTCTCCAAGGAGGTCAGAATCATGTGAAGCAAAATGCATACCTTAAGAAGAGTGAATCTAGACATTCACATATGCCTTCTGTTCCTCAATCAGCAAAGATATCCTACTCTGATTTGGGTAAGAGCAATGGCAGTGGGTTGGACATGAACAGCTCATCCTTACTGGCTGATAGGCAGACTGAACTGCACAAATCTGGCATTCCTTCTGGTAATTCTCACATGAAAGGCTCACCGATCTCCACTCTTAACAGTGGAGGTGGCTTACCTGCCCAATATCAGCATGCAGATAATGCAAATTCATCACTAGCAAACTACGGGTTAGGTGGATATTCCATGAATCCGGCATTGGCTTCCATGATGGCCAGCCAACTCGGCACTGGTAATCTACCTATGCTGTTTGAGAATGTTGCTGCGGCTTCAGGTATGGCTGTACCCGGAATGGACTCAAGACTGCTTGGAGGGGGTTTGGGGTCTGGAGCAAATCTAACTTCTGCTGCACCTGAGTTGCACAATCTTGGAAGAGTTGGTAGTCCAATGGCAGGGAGCACACTTCAGGCGCCTTTTGCAGATCCATTATATCTCCAATACTTGAGAACTCCTGAGTATGCTGCTACTCAGCCTGCAGCTCTTAATGATCCCTCAGTGGATAGGAACTACTTAGGTAATTCTTACATGAATTTATTGGAACTTCAGAAGGCTTATGTTGGAGCCCTTTTGTCATCTCAGAAATCACAGTATGGAGTACCCATAGGTGGTAAATCTGGTGGTTCTAATCATCATGGTTACTATGGGAATCCTGCCTTTGGTGTTGGCATGTCATATCCTGGGAGTCCTCTAGCAAGTCCTGTCATTCCCAACTCCCCAGGTGGACCTGGCAGTCCAATAAGACACAATGATCTGAATTTGCGTTTTCCTTCTGGGATGAGGAATTTATCCGGGGGCATTGTGGGACCCTGGCATTTGGATGCAGGATGTAACATGGATGAGAGTTTTGCATCATCACTTCTGGAAGAATTTAAGAGCAATAAAACTAAGTGTCTTGAACTTTCAGAAATTGCAGGCCATGTTGTTGAATTCAGGTATTTTCTGATGAAAAAAATACCTTCTTTCAAATATTTAACATTGCTTAGTTAGTTTTTTTTGGTTTTGACATTTTTATGAGCTGTGGGATACTGTGCCTTTTCTTTTATCACTTCTTAATATCTTTCTTGGGTTTTGACATTTTTATGAGCAGTGCTGATCAATATGGGAGCCGGTTCATTCAACAAAAACTTGAAACAGCCTCAACTGATGAAAAAAACATGGTTTATCAGGAAATCATGCCCCAGGCCCTTGCTTTGATGACTGATGTGTTCGGTAATTATGTAATTCAGAAGGTCTGGCATCTCTGTTTGTTGACATATGTTGTTGTGTTTTTGTATATTTCCTGGACTTTTGTGAAGTAACCATGTGTTTGGTTGCAGTTCTTTGAACATGGACTTCCTTCACAAAGAAGAGAACTGGCTGGCAAGCTCTTCGGTCATGTCTTGACGCTTAGCCTTCAAATGTACGGTTGTCGAGTGATCCAGAAGGTATCATTAATATTTCTTCGGAATATATTTTAGTATATTATGTAGGCCTTAAACCAATTTGAGCCAGAAATGGTGCTTGGAGAAATAAGAACAGGTGCATTTCAGGTTCATATAAGTAATAGTTTTAGTCAAATCACCCTATAATACAAGGGGGGTAGACTAGACAGTCATTGCAAAAATCTGTCTCCCTGGTTCACTCTTGGTAATTCAATGTTACTTATTCTAAGGTTCTTAGAACTGCCAATTTACTGATTTCTTGAGTAAAATGTGGTGATTTAATCAGGGAGTAATCTATGACTATACAACCATGCATTTGGGTTTTTTTTTTAATCTTTGTGTTTCTACATAACATGAGCTCCTATAAGGATCTGATTGTAACTTTGATTGTTTAAATTGTTCAGGCCATTGAGGTCGTTGACCTGGACCAAAAGATTAAAATGGTTGGGGAGCTTGATGGTCATGTCATGCGTTGTGTTCGTGATCAAAATGGGAACCATGTTATCCAAAAGTGCATCGAGTGTGTTCCTGAAGAAAATATTCAGTTTATTGTCACAACATTCTTTGATCAAGTTGTGACCCTCTCCACCCATCCATATGGTTGTCGTGTCATACAGGTAGAAATGGTTTCTTCCTTATTTGGAGATTTAGATGACATTTCTCATATTCAGAGAGTGAATGGAAAAAATTCTCTCTTATTGGCAGAGGATATTGGAGCACTGCAAGGACCTTGAAACACAAAAAAAAGTTATGGATGAGATTTTAGGGGCTGTTAGCATGTTGGCACAAGATCAATATGGCAACTATGTTGTTCAGGTTTGTATTTTCTGTGAATTGGTTTACCATGGAGGCATGTATGCCACCCTGATTCTTTTAGGAGTGGTCTATTAGTATGCTTTTGATTTTCATGTGAGGTAGCTATACTGGCTTTGACATCCATCTTTTTTGTTGGAAAGAACTCCTGTTATATCTTGGAAAAAACTCCTGGTATATCTTGGGAAGGGGGATTATCATACTTTGTTCATTACTTTTTTGTCCCAAGATAAGCTGAATTTTATAACTGGGATTTTCAGCTCTAACTCCTCCCTGTTTTCTCCTTAGATGTTTCAACTGTATTAGTATTCATTTTCGTTTCAGAAACTTTAGCTTCTTGATGAATTCTTTGTATATTTGGTTATCTCTCTATGAGAAGTGGTTCTTTCACAGTTTTTGTGAACTTATTGAATCTTGATGTTTGTTTTGGAATCTAACTCAGAAGTAAAGATACAAATGAATGTAGCACTTCTTATGGTTTCTACCATTGTTCATTAATAATAACATGTACTCCAGCTTTTATGTGTTTATTCTAGTGCTCCTACAGTTCCTCACTCCTTTTCCCTGCAATGGAAATAAATAATGTTATCATTTTTTTGCTACCTCTCATTGTCATTTTTCAGATGTTCATAGCAAACAATTGGTGTGTTGTCCTGTTGAGCATTTATAATTATGGCTTTAAACTAATCTCTGGTGTCTGTATGAACAGCATGTGCTGGAGCATGGAAAACCCCATGAGCGATCAGCTATTATTAAAGAGTTAGCTGGGAAGATAGTTCAGATGAGTCAACAGAAGTTTGCTTCCAATGTTGTGGAGAAGTGTTTAACTTTTGGTGGTCCTTCGGAACGAGAGTTGCTGGTGAATGAAATGCTTGGAACTACTGATGAAAATGAGCCTCTCCAGGTTTGTAATCTTTGATAAGATGCTGGCATTCTACCTAGGGTGCAATGACCTTTCTGCTTGTTATCTGCATCAAGGAAAATGTTCTGAAATTTAATCGAGCTGCTGCCAGCATATAATATCATGGAATTATATTATCATTCTCTTTCTTACTCCCTTATCATCCGTCGCTCTTTTTTCTTTTTATGTCCAGGCAATGATGAAAGATCAGTTTGCTAACTATGTTGTACAAAAAGTGCTCGAGACTTGTGATGACCAACAACGCGAGTTGATCCTTACACGAATTAAAGTTCATTTAAATGCTTTGAAGAAATATACATATGGAAAGCATATTGTTGCACGTGTAGAGAAACTTGTTGCTGCTGGGGGTATGAATCCTTGTCTTACATATGACTGCTTAACCTTGTTTGTTTGGGTGCATGTTAGTTATAGTCTTATGGTCCAACTGTTAAGAGTCTGGAGATAGTTATGTGCTTTGACAATTTTAGTATGCAATCATTAGTCCCAATTTTTTGATTTCCAGTCTTTTACCATTTTTGGTCAAAAGTAACAAGTGTTTTTGTATGAGACATAGTCTTCAATGTGTATTAGAATGCCATGTCTTGCTCAGTGAATCTTGCAAGGCAGATGCTAGTGTTAGCGTGGCTTTGTAATGGATGCCATTTACAATGCCCTGTGATTTACTCGAGTTGTAGAGAGAGAGAGAGAGGGTTGGTGCCTTTACACCTGGGCTGTGGGTGGGAGAGTGGTGTGGTGGTTGCACGAAATCAAAGAAATCTTATTCTCCGACATATTCATCTCAAAATTTCTGTTTAGCCTTGATTAAACAATTTAGCTGAAATTTATCATGACATTTAAAAGTTATTCTCAGTTTATTTGCTTTTCAACTTCCTCAATTGATTAGTTGATTTTTTTTATCAGTTTTGGTTCACAGGCATTTTGCATTTATATGGGCATTCATATTTTGTTCTGGACCTTGTATTTGCAACTCCTGTTAGAATCTGCTTTACATATAATTCTCGTTCCGAACTGTATCACGTTCTCAAGGTATTGAGAATGTGCAGTTTATGGGCTGCTAGAGATATGAAACTAATCTTTGGGCTTCACCTAACAGCTTAAGTGTTTTGGTGTGATTGGTTTATGGCATAATGTCAAAGCCTCTGATAAAAAGTTCTAGAGTTCAATCATTGGCCACTCCATCTTGTTAATTAAAAGTTTGAACTTAGGGTAAAATGGGCATGTGCTTGTCGTCACTTTTAAATAAACCCAATGGACATTTTTGTTGGGCTTGCATTGGAGATGTACAACTATGCTTGGAGCCTCACCTAACGGCTTAAGCTTCTGGTTGAAATGTTCTTTGACATGAACTAAACAAGGACACTAATTATCATAATTTTTCGTTGCTAGGGGAGACATAAACTGAAATTTACTACATATGAAAGTGTGGTGCTTTATGATTTTATATCTTTTGTGCCTTCAAATAATTTTTTTTTTCTGAGTAAGGTGTGTGGGCTACAAAGTGCATATACGTTCTTGCATGTCAACTAACTAACTAGTTGGTGGCTCAAATTATTTGCAGAAAGGAGAATTGCCGCGCAGTCTCTGCACCCTGCTTAGGTGGCATAGGAAAGAAAGTCTGTACAGCTAACTGAGGCTAGTGTGAGCTTCGTCACTTTCTTCCTTCCTTCCCATATCTAGAGTTCCGTCTCTACCTATCTTTTGAGACAGGTATGAGCTGAATGAAAATAAAAAAGTTGTTGCTTGTACCGGAAAATGTACATTGTGTAGTTTTTAAGGTTTATACATAGAGTTGAGGAAGCTGAGGTTCAGATGTCGAATGCACCTGATGCCCCTGCAAGAGCCAGATAAATGACCATACACGTTTTTAAGGGTGTAAAAAGAAAATGATCAAATGTTGAGCTTAGTCTAAACGTGACTGTACAAAATGTTGGAATGTGGAGAGCTGTTAATGTTAGGATGAGGCCAGAGTTTTCCTTTAATGTATCGGTATTTGAATTTTATTTTTATTTAAAAGGTACAATTTTCCTATATCATCTTGTTCAAGTGTCATTTATGTCTATAACCAGTTATGCTGATGTTATGATTTCTTTATGCCTACTATTGTTTCTCTTTATGCTGTTTTCTTTTAGCCAAGTTAATTGCAAATCTATGCTCAAACACCCAGCATATAAACCCTCAACACGTTAAGGTTTCTTTTGCAATGTGGCAATATTTAATTTTTACTTTCATCTTGATTATATATACATTGTAATGCTTTGTTTTGTTCTTGTCCTTCCCGCGACTAAAATGCATTCTTTACAGAATGGCAATGGCATTTTTATGATGTTTTCAAGTGAGTTTCTAACAAGAAGTGCTGATAACAAGTGCTGGTTTCATCCTTACTGCAATCCTTGGTAAATTGGTTGAGCGTTTTATTCAGAACTTAGAAGTCCAATTCCAGTTAAGGGAACTACTTTCAGTAGAGATTTCAAACATTACGGATGCTTTGTGATATGATATGAGTCTTGTGTTTGAGGATTATTTTGTAAAGATATCAACATTCACTTACAATACCTTCAAATAAAAAGGCTCAGCTGATCCCAAATGATGCTATGAACTTGATTTAAACAAAGAATGGCAGTGCTCGCCAAATCCATGAAAAAAAAGAATCAAGAAATATACATCATCTTTGAAATAGCCAAAAGGGGTGGTACCTGGTACATTTTGCAAATGCAAATCATAACTAACTGATTTTCAATGTTGAAAATCAATTCAAAGAAGAATTACTTACAGTTACTCTTAGAATCAAGGATGACAATTTGTTGAATTCCATCATCCAAAAAGGCTCAACTGATCCCAAGTGATAAAATTTAGCATTTCTTTTTTATTTCTCCCATCAACCATCAAATTGATTTAAACAAAAAAGAGCAGTGTTAGTGCTCACCAAAACCATGAAAAGAAAGAATCAAGAAAAGTACATCCCCAAAAACAGAGAGAAAGAGACTCAAGAGGCACATTTTACAAATCCAAATCATGATGCATCAGATATCATCATCATCTTCATTGATCTTCTGTCCAAATCCCCTTGGTCCAGCTCTTGCTCTGACTTTCCCCTTCTTGCCACTCTTCTTCTTAGCTGCTTCTTCCTTCTCAAACTTCTCTTTCTCTCTCTTCTCTAAGAAATCAGTCACTCCTAAATATATAATCTGCAAAACGTTCCATAATCACAACAACCTTTTTAATCAACCAAACCAATAATTACCAGCAACCCACAATCCAAGATTTCAACTGTGTTCAATAAATTAAAAATACCCAGAAGCGTAATCAATCTTGGGAAAAAAAAAGTTAGCATTTACCCCAATAGTGAGAATGGACAAAATAACAAAGGCAATCAAAAGAAGAACTGATATCACAGTGGCAGTTCCATCATCACTAGCTGCCACTATCTGTTGCGCGGTCTCAAGTGGTGCTGCTGAATCCGAAGGCAATGCTTCTTCAGGGGAAGCATAAAGTCTCCATCTTTTGACAAAAAGTTTATTTCTTTTGGTGGAAAGAGTTG
>CATIWM010532035.1:0-16708 GCA_949671775.1 Mallotus repandus | reverse complement strand
TTCACAATAATCAATAAAATAATATAATTTTTCAATAAATCATAAAAAATCTCATTTAAATATCACAATTCAAATTATTTCCACAATAAATTATAAAATATATTTATTTTCAAATAAATAGTAAAATTCTAGCTTATATTTAAAATTTCATTAATAAACATATATATTTCAAACCTTATAATTAAATTAACATTTATTGAAAATAATCATTTAAATTACTTATATACATTACAAAATTTACAAATAACTCAATTAAGCTTAAAATAATAATTAAACTTATTATTCATATATTTTTCTAAAATTACTAATAATTAACTAAAAATAGGAAATAATTCATAAAAATTATTTTTATACCATTTATTACTCAAATAATGTCTAAAAAATATTAATTAACAATAATTTTCACTAAAATATAAAATTCACTAATTTTTCCAAAAATCCATTTTTCACATAAACATTCAAAAATTTATAATAAAAATTTGATACATAATTTTAATAAACTTTATTCATGAAACTTGCTCAAAATAATCAGTAGAATTTATTAAAAATATATTTAACCCAATACCGGAGCGGTACCAGAACAGTAACTCTGATCACCGGAAATAGTACAAATTTCAAAACAGTTTCAGAAAAATAAATAAAAATCATTAATAGGTAGCTCATAACATCTAAAACAAATAATCCTAAAGCACTAACATCTAATAAAATCATTAACAAGCTCAAACCGACAATTTACTCAATAACACATAAACTAAAAATCGAATTTTGAGAGGCTTACCGGAGTTAATTCCTTAAAAAAATTAAGGATTTGGGAAGCCCAGAAGATGAGGAAGCTAAAAAACTAAAGATTTCCAGCTAGGGACGTTGGCAAAGTCGCCGGCCAAAAATTGCAAACCAGCCAAAAACTGAACTGAACCGAACCGAAGCAACCGGAGAAGAAGGCTGATGCTGGACAGCGATCAGGCGACAGAGAGGTGGCTGGCTGCAATGGCAAGCTTGACTGGTTCAGTTCCGGTGAAGGAAGAAAGAAAGAAAGAAAAAAAAAAGAAATGGTGATGAGGAAGAAGATGAAGTGAAGTGGCTACTGCCACTTCACGTAAAAAAAAAATTCATATAAGACAAAACTTAAATAAATTTAAAAAAATAACATTAAAATAATATTTATTTAAAGTACCAAAAAGTACATATATATCTACATTACATTAAAAATATCTACTACAAATAATTACACCCACTCACACTAAATACTTCAATTATATATATATACTCTAAACTCTAACTAAAGTTTTTATTAGCCATATATATATATATATATATATATATATAACATCAATTTAATAAAATAATTAAAATTAATAATCTCCAATTAAATTCAAATTTAATTTCACAAAATAATAATCTCAGTATTAATAAAATATTTATTAATACTGCAAGTCTCAAAATATATTTTAAAATTTTGAAAATAAGTTCGGGTGTTTACATTGTTGATTGAGGGAGAGGTGGGATTGAGATTGGATATTATAAAATGAGAAGAGCAAAAGAGAGAATATTTTCCCTTCCTTTTTGTAAGATACCTGCTATTAAATTTCATTGCCAATTGTTTACTGTGTATAAAGACTAGAATGATGGGAAAAAAAAACGCCCATTAATAGATAGCATTATGTGATCATTTTCTCAAATTTTTAAAAAAATAATAAAATAAATTATTAATTTTTCCAAGTAATTATATTTTTTTGTTAATTATTTATTTTTCTGTGCAGGATTGATGGAGATAACAAGAAAAATTGATGGAACCACTACGATAGTTATTGATGAGTGCTTAGGTTTATCTTATAATTTGTAGGTTTTTTTAGTATAAATATAATAGTGAACTTAACTTATTTGTAAGGTTTTTTTATAACAATGTGTTGAATTTATAATTATTTTTCAATGAAGGTGTATTTTATATATGTTATATATTTTATTTTAACTTTTTTAAATTTATTATTATAAGATTTTAAAAATAAATATCATAAAATTCATTATTTTCAAATTACCAAATTTAGCGACGAATTTTTGAAATTCGTCGCTAATTTAGCAACGGAATTTAAAAATTCGTCGCTAAATACAACCATAAATTTGCTTTCATATTTCTAAATTTAGTGACGGATTTTTATAATCCGTCACTAAATTAGCAATGGATTTTCGAATTCTGTTGCTAATTTAGGACATCCGTCGGTAAATTTTAGCGACGAATAAAAATCCGTCACTAAGAGTTTTAGCAACGGATTTTCCTATTTTAGTGATGGAAAAATCCATCGCTAAAATGTTTGTTTTTTGTAGTAAATTTTCTATTAAACACATGCATTGCGAGCACGGATAAGCGATTGAAATGCGCGTTTGTCATTATAGCACCATGGGTGATATAAACACAAAATTAAAGTTAAGATGTGCAATAGGTAATTTTTGAAAATTGAGGGGTGCAATAGATCAAAATGGTAAAGTTTAGGGGTGAAAAGGAGCATTCGGCCACTGAAATATGTCCCTGTTAGCATGATATTGGACACATCAGCACATGTTTTGTACACAGACCCTAATGCTCTGAATCATATGTGATATAGGCATAAAATAGAAGTTGAGATGTACAATAGATAAATTTGAAAGTTGAAGAGTGCAATAGATCAAAATGGTAAAGTTCAGAGGTGAAAAAAATATTAGGTCAAAAAAAATTACATCAATAAGTGACATCATCTATTTTGTCATGTCTGTACATCATAGCCTCATAGGGATAGTGATTGGAGAAGGAGAGAAAAGGGTGGTGGTGAGGATGGCGGGTGGTTATTTTCAAAAGGATAGTGATATTTACAGCAGACTGTGATATTGTAGTCCGCTACAAAAAATATATATATTTTTAATGATTATTTTGATATTATCTCTAATAATAATTAAAATTTATTTTTTGAAAAATTTTAGTTTTTTAATAATTAATGAAAATGATGGAAACTAAAATTTAAAATGTGTTGGATGAACCCATCGTGCAATGATTTAAATATTTGTAGTTTGTAAATAATATTGTTGTTAATTGCCCACAATATTAATTAAATTTATTTTTTTGAAATTTTAATTTTTTAATAATTAATTAAATTATTGGAGTCTAAAACCTAAAATACACCAAGCAAACTCATCGTGCAATAATTTAAATATATTTAATTTTTAAATAAATTTTTTATTAATGTAGTTATATATGGGAAAAAGGTTATTATCGCTCCTAACGACTTACTATTTCTTGTCGCAAGGAGCAACAAGAAACATTAACCTTTTTAAAATACATGTTTGTTATTTTAAAACTATATATTGATTATCTTTGAAAATAAAATATATTATTAAGTGGAGCAATCTCTTACAAATGATTTAAGTGGTAAAAAGTGTGAATATTATATTGACGAAAGTAAGATTTGAACCCCATATCTTCTCTCCTCTTGTGGTGTTGGAAATTAATAATTTCTACTAATTGTTAAAAAAAGTATTATTAAGTGGCATATCTATTTGCCAAATCTATAAATTATTCCGATAGTTTTCTTTTCTGATTGGTAGAAATATTATAATTTTATAGTAAATTTATCTTTAATTTGTTAATGAATAATTTCAACTAATAATTTATATTATTAAAATTTATTTAGATATAGTTTAAATTTGTCTATAGTTCGTGAAAAATAAATGATAAAATAAATCATACATGACAATAAATAACTCAATCGAATTCAGACTAACTAAAATTCAACTTGATTATGCTTAGTTAGGGTTTAAATAATCTAAATGATCCAATCTATACGTGCACATGGTGTTTGTCTGTTTGACAGTAACTTTTAATTTTTAGTTTTTGATACGATACATTGCATAGTCCCTCAAGAAACAAACAAGTTGGACTTCCACTATATTAATTTAACATGTTTTTTTTTAGCATAATTTAACATGTTGGATCAAAAATAATAATAACTGCCCTGCTAAAAAAAATTACTATTATTATTTTTAAAAGTAAATTGTCTACTTTACCATATATATATTTCACAATTTGTCACAAAATTAGGATCTCGTCTCGTGCATGGAGCTACAATTATGCTTCTCATCGATCGAATACACAGTTGCAAGCCATCGTTGACGATTGTATGTTCTGAAATTCGACAATGTATAGGCATTGATGCCTGTAGATTTCAGAAAGTCTTAAAAAACCCATGTCGGCCTTGCACTAGATCATCTGACTGCTGACTTATAAGTTGATATCCACATGACTGAAAAATTGTATAATCAACAAAGTTGCCATTTCTGAAAACAGGTCTGCCACAAAATGCGAGTCTACTCCAATTTTTTAAGTTATGATATGCTTTCTCTGTTATTTTTCTTCTCATACATGAACTAGTGGCATGTGCCACGTTAGTTTTGTTAGCCCCGACACTTATCCACATGCAATCTAACAAATCTAACCCACGTAAGTATGCTAGTAAGCTTCCTTCCTATAAGTTTAAGATTGTGTTTTCACTTTCGAGAAGCTAGCGAATCCAACTATAGCACAATGAGTATAAAAATTAAATAATTTTCGAAATCGATGTTCGATATTTTTAAATTGAAAAGTCTCGTCTACACTGTATGTATTACACTAAATAATAAGATTTAAGATATATTAATTAAATATTATTAATTTAATTAATAAAAATAAAATATATATCTTATATTTTATATTTTATTATTGGGTATGTATACACTCAATGTAAATAAAAATCTCCCTTTTAAAATACATGATTATTTTTGAAAAGTAATAACATACGATAAATTTAAAATTTTTGGTTAAAATTTAATGTAAATATAATTTTCTTCAACCAATTTAACACTACTGTATATATAACAGTTCAAACTAAAATCGTCATTTAAGTAATAACAACTCCTATCAACTAATTGTAATTGTAAATAATTTTTTAATGCATAAATATTTCTATTTCATTAAATTAAATATACATATCATATCATATCATATTTGTCTATTTTTTTACTCGGATGGTAACCAAGTAGTAAAAGCACTTTTATCAAATTATAAAGGTTTGAAGGTGGTATCATTGTTTCCAGTAGCCAATAACATTGAGCAAAGATTAGTGCCGTTCATTGTCTTCACTTTTCATTTTGCATTTTAAGTAAGAAAATTCATTTTTCTATATTTAAATATGACTTCACATGTACACAAAATTCATATGTATAAATATTTAATATGTATTAACCGAGTATTATCATTAGTTATTTAATATTTACATAATATTGGATGTTGAAAAAATTCTCTTTTAAGAAAAATTATGTTTAGCAATATCTATTCAAATAGTTAGCAACTTACAATTAGCAGCCTAGTGATTAGTGTGTCTGCCATATGCAAGAGGCATGCAACATTTTTTTACAAGAGGCAAGAGGCACGCATCATATGTAAGAGGCATGTAACATTGTTTTTTTCAAGAACTCAAATTATAAGAAAATTTCTATCAATTTGACCAATTTTCATAAAATTGAAATTACAAAAGATTAAAATATTGCAAGCGTATTGATGTAAATAACTTAGTTCAGTTGAATCGCTGAACACTTACTCTCAATTTTAGTTTTTTAATAATTAACTGAAATATATATTTTTTTGATAATCATAAAAATTTTAACTAATTCATATCAAGTTGAATGAACTTTTTATAAAAAAATAAAACTTTACAGATTTTATTTTCTTTCATATATAAGATTTGTGATTTTCAATAATTCGTGCTTTTTTTTAATGGTATTTATGGTCCAAAATAAGCCATTTTATTATTTATGTTTGCCATAGACAAAGAGGTGTGCTTCTTTAGGGATCCAATGAGGGAACAAATTTTGGTGCCATCATGTCCTTGTGAATTCATTTTTGGCAAAGTAAAAAAAATCATAATATTTATATATAGATTTACAACTATATTTTTTATATTATAATTTTTTTTCTTACATGTCTTTTGTGAGAGTTGAAGTTACATTATTATGACAAATTATGTGATTATTTTTATTGCAGTGTTATATGATAAATAATATTTTAAATTCGAGTATTGTATATGGAAAAAAATATATATTGAGAAAGTTTTTTTTTTATAAGATCTATCTGGCTCGATTTAAATTATTGAATACTGAAGAAAATTTTACCTAAAATAAATTATATGGTAATTGTAGTGGCTTCTTATACAAGACCATTTACAATGATACATACAACAATGAAAAATAGCTATTAAATTGGAATTTGCCTCTACAATAGTGGAGTTATGAATTGCCTCTTCAACTGCTATTATATGATAAAGAATCTGAATTAGTGATATTTACACAGTTTCATGTATGTGATGGCATCGTCTAATAAACTGAAAGTGCCAAAAGGAATGGCTAAACCATGAAAATAGTGATGATGCTGCCAACTATTTGTGATTCACTACATGGGATTTGCCCTCACAATGCAGATTAAATTAGTGTGATTCACTATGCATCTTATACATGTAGCACCTGTGATAATATAAAGGATTTATAATTGAAAAGGGAGAACAATTTTAAAATTTTTCGCACGATCATAACAGTGCTGTTACAGTCCGCGATACTAATCATTATCCAAAAGAAATTTTCATAAAACATTGATAATTACAAATGGCCTACAATTTGCGAGACAGAACTATATGTACCAGAAATAACGACAATAACACCTAGTACTATAATTCCCCATATTATTCCCACTTCACATCCACATCTTCTGAGGTTGCCTGTGATCTTCAAGTAACATAAACTTGGAAATATAATTGAAGCTGTGAGAGTTAAGAATGCTCCAACTAGAGCCATCAGATAGCCAAAGAAAGGAACAAATAAGGCTACAACTACACTACAGATCAATAACGTAGTAGCAACAAGGATGTTGAAGACCTTCTTGTTAACCTTCCACAGAAACCAAGTATTGGTTGAATCTACTATTGGTATAACAAGTAATGCATATTTTGATATGGGGTTCACCAAAGTAGTGTATATTGCTATCTTTGAGCTTAACTTGTAGGTCAGGAGGTTTAAGGTTATGGAAGATTGAATCTGTTGCCCGAACATCTTGTAACTAATGATTGTCATTGATGCATTGTTGAATGTAGATATAATGAAGCAAATTAGAAGAACCTGCAACCAAAAATATTCAAAAATTATAAATATTTATGTCCAGTACATGAATGCAAGAAAAATGCATTTTAAAGAAAACAAAAAACTACAATATAAGATCTCGAGTTTAAGTCTGACGTATATAGAAAAATAAGTGTAGTAAGCGAAATTCCATTTTTTTTACTTTTTAACAATAAATAAAAAAATAAAACTTTTTGTCTAATTTCAAATTTAATATATGTCTTAATTCATTTTTCTTTTACTAAAGGTCTTCGAACTAAAGTGTTCTTTTATATTCAAATAGTATATAGATAGTATGAAAAGACAAAACTTATAAACTAGAGGATCAAATGGTATAGTTCTTTTGTTGGTAGTGTGGAAGATTAAAAACATGACTATTGCTTTCCAATTGGCTAATTTTTTTCCTCTTATGGTGTTTATTCAGTATGAAAACCAGAATGGTCTGACCCATGTGGCTGCTAGATATCTAAACTAAAGAATAAAATTCAGATAAAAAGAAGAGAAAATTCAAGGGAATTATATTTCATATCTTCAACAAGAGAGATTACATCCTTTATATACACATAAAATATTCTTATACATGGAAAACCTAATTACACACTAATTAGGAACATTAATTAGAAAGAATAAAATAACTTCTTAAATAAAGAATTAATTCCTAATATATACAATAAAAGAACTTTAACTTCCTAGAGCTCACTTCAACACTCCCCCTCAAGTTGGTGAGTGTATGTCAATCATTCCCAACTTGCCAAGTGAGCTATAGAACATTTTTCCAAATACAGCCTTTGTGAGGATGTCAGCTAGTTGAGTCTAAGAAGAAACAAATGGAAGATCAATTGTTCCTCGATTCAGATGATCTTTGATGAAGTGTTTATCAACCTCCATATGCTTAGTTTGATCATGTTGAACCGGGTTGTTTGCAATTGCTATGGCTGCCTTATTATCATAATGTAATAATATAGGCTTAGGATGATCTAGCCCCAAATCCTGAACAATTTGTTTTATCCATAGAAATTTATATACACCATGTGCCATACCTCTAAACTCAGCTTTAGCACTCGACCTTGCTACGACTTTCTATTTATTGCTTCTCCAAGTGACCAGATTCATTCCAAAAAACATGATGTACCCAAATGTTGATTTTCAATCAGTTTAATCTCTGGCCCAATTAGCATCTGTATAACTAACAATTTCATAATCCTTTTTTCTTCGAAAAAATAAACCTTTGCCTGGAGAAGACTTTAGGTATCTTAGCACTTGGTATACTACATCCATATATTCTTTACTCGTAGAATGCATGAATTGACATACAACACTTACAGCATAAGCAATGCCCGACCGAGCATGAGATAAGTAAATTAATTTTCCTACCAGCCTTTGATACTGAGCTTTATCAGTTGGAACTTGACCTCAGATTAATAATCCATGGTTGACTTCCATCGGAGTCTCAGCTGGTTTGCAATCAAGCATGCATGTTTCTGTCAGCAAATCCATTACATACTTCTGTTGGCAGAGAGAAATACCTTGAGCTGATCTTGCAACTTCAATCCTTAAAAAATACTTCAAGTTACCTAGATCCTTGAGTTCAAACTCAGTTGCTAACTATCTTTACAGGGTTGTTATCTCACTCAAATCATTTCCAATGACTACCATATCATCAACATACACAATAAGAGTTGTGACTTTACCCATCTTTTGTTTGATGAATAGTGTATGGTCGGCATCGCTTCGTTTATAATCGAGCTTCCTCATGAATGTTGAGAGTCATCCAAACCATGCTCGGGGTGATTGCTTGAGTCCGTATAATGCTCTTTTTAATTTGCATACTCGATCAGTGCACCTCATTCTAAGTGGTGGATCCATGTACACTTCTTTAGCTATGGTTCCATTCAAAAAAGCATTTTTCACATCAAACTATCACAGTGGCCAGTCTAGGTTGGTAGTTGATGAAATAAGGACTCGGATAGTGTTCATTTTTGCTACTAGGGCAAATGTATCTTCATAGTCGATTCCATACTTCTGAGTATATCCTTTTGTAACCAACCGAGCTTTATATCGATTAATGCTTCCATCCGGATTCAGTTTGATAATGAATATCCACCTGTAGCCAATCATTTTCTTTCCTTCAGAAAGTGGAACAAGTTCCCATGTGGAGTTCTTCTGCAATGCTTCCATTTCATCGTTCATGGCTTTCTTCCAATCTGGATAAGCTAGAGCCTCCTGCACATTACTCAAAACAGATACAGTAGATAATTGATTTATAGTATATGCATGTGATTTTAACAAACGGTTTATTGATATGAAATTATTGATGGGATATTTAGCTTTGGTATTGAGGTCTAGATCATATTATTTTTTTTAGATTCCCTCTATTTATTCTAGAAGGATAACGAGGCTCCGTATTTGAAGGTACTAAAGGAGATAAGTTTACCTCATTATGCACATCCAGAGTTTCTTCAACTTCTGGTGTGGACTGGAAAGATGTACTATCTTGATTAGTTTCAAGTCTGAGCTCGACATTCGCACTATCTTCGGTTATTTGTCCATGAGGGATGCTCAGGCTCGAGCATATTGTCTGATCTTTACATGCTTAGGCATATTGTATGATCATTTGAGATGCTCATCATTGGTAAGACACTCGGAGTGCTATCTTCAAAGATATCCCAGACTTTCTCCCCCTAAAGAGAGCAATCGGATAGAGAGAAGTAGAGTGCATTTTCATGAAACTAAACATCCTAACGGATCATAACATCGACATCCTTTTTGCAGCTTGGCATATCCAACAAAGATACATTGGACAGCTCATGGATTTAATTTACCGAGTACCTAATGACAAGCATCCAGATACTTGGGGCTCGAGATTATTGAGAGGTGGAGCTGGGACTAGCTCTTGCAATTTTTGAAAAGGAGTTTTGAAATTGAGAATTCTTAATGGAGTTCAGTTTATAAGATAAGCAACGGATCGAACGGCCTCTCCCCAGTATTTTCAAGGAACATTCATATCAAACAAAAATGCTCGGACTACTTCTAATAGTTGTTGATTTTTTCATTCTGCTATACCATTCTGTTGGGGGGTTCTGATGCAGGAAGTTTGGTGATGAATGCCATGCTCATGGCAAAAGATTTTAAGGGCCAAGTTAAAATACTCCCCACCTTTGTCAGATTGTAAGACTCAGATTTGACACTGGTACTGCATAGCCACCATTTTATACAAATCCTGAAACACAGAACACACATCTCCCTTATTTTAAAGTAGGGATATCCAAGTCATTTGGGTACATTCATCAATAAATGTTACAAAATATCGAGCACCAAACAAAGTAGGAATTCAAGAAGGTCCCTACACATCAGAATGAATAGTCATAAATGGAATTGAATTCTTATTATAACTCGGTACATATAAAATCATGTGGCTCTTTGCTAATTCATAAATATCACACTTGAACTCAGAGTCTTCGATACTGAAAAATAATTTGGGCTTTATTTTTCTAAGATAATGAAAAAATAGATGTCCAAGACATAGATGCAACAAAATTATTTGTTCTTTGTCTAAGCTGCTTCAAACAACACTATTGACTTAACTTGATTTCTGACTTGGATCACTATGCAAATTAATATAGTACAACTTTCCATGTTTAACACCAGAGCCAAGAGTCTGGTGCATTGCAATATCCTAAAATAAACAATAGTTAGGCCAAAATTTGACGGTACAGTTTAAGGTTTCAGTGATTTAACCAACATATAGTATATTACAAGAAAGAGATGGAACAACAAGAACAATATCTAAATTAAGAGAGTTAGAGCTAGATATTGATCCTCCATTAGCAATCTAAATATTTTGTTGGGTTGATGGTCGGATGGAAGTTAGATGGTGGGTGGAGTTTGTCATATGATCAGTAGCACCTATATCAATAATTCATGTATTATTCTGAGTAAGATTTGTCATACCTGATGTTTCATCAAGGTCACCACTTGGTTTTGTGCCATTAGTGGTGGCAATTGCAGCTTTTCCAAGCTTCTTTTGAGGCTTTGTATTGAAATCCCACCATTCCGGATAGCCAACAATTTTATAGCACTGTTCCTTGAAGTGGCCAACTTCACCACAATGAGTACATGTGTATGTACTCGACTTACTTGATACTTTTCCTTGAGACTATGGTCAAGTCCGAGCCGCTACAAGCACTGCATTATCTAGTAGAACCTTTGGCTCCTCCATCGTCTGTCGCTGGTTATGATCCCTACACACATATGCACAACTGGACTCTAGATTAAGAGGTGGATCCTTCCGTAGAATTTCACTCTGAACATTAATAAATTATGAGTCAAGTCTGGCTAGAAAAATATGTGTTCGAAGCCAAGTAATATGCTTGTGGAGCAATACTACTCCATTAACATCCTCCCCTTGAGCACTCATATGGGCATCAATCTCCTAAAATATCCCAACCAGCTTATTGTAGTATGTAGGCAATGGTTTACCATTCTGACGTGTAGTAAATGATTTCCTATTTAACTCAAACAATTAAGTTTCATCAATCCATCATAGAAGGTTTTAGAGAAAGCATCCCATATCTCCTTTATTGTTTGAAGACGGATGAATCTCTGCATCAACATTGGACACATGGAATAAATGAGCTAACTTTTGACTCGGTTATTATCAATAAGCCAAGTCTCCAAAGCTTTATCTCTCGCAAGTGGTTTGGGAGTCGCACCAATGAGAAAACCATATTTATTTCTTGCTCTAATTTGCATCTCCATGAGTTGTGACCATAGAGGGTAGTTCGTATCATCAAGCATAATTCCAGTAGGAAATGGAGAATTATCTTGAAGGGTTTGAATAAAAGTTAGTGTTCCATGTGATACAATGGATGTGTTTTCAGTGGCCATGGTGGATTTCAAAAGGATTACAATTTCAAAGAATTCAAACAATTTTGAAAGGAAAAACAAATACGATGTCAAGGATTCAATACAAAATATTGAATTTGATTTCAATAGGTATGCTCTGATACCATGAAGAATAAAATTCTGAGAAAAAGATGAGAAAATTCAAGGGAATTATATTTCATATCTTCCACAAGAGAGATTACATCCTTTATATATACATAAAATATTCCTATATGTGGAAAACCTAATTACACACTAATTAGGAGCACTAATTAAGAGGAATAAAATAAATTCCTAAATAAAGATTTAATTCCTAATATATAAAATCAAAAACCTTTGACTTCCTAGAGCTCACTTTAACATAAACATCAAATAAAAACAAAAAAAAAATCAAAAGGTGGCTTACATTAGAGAATTGATGCTTCTTTTTCATGGAAGTGCAAAGAGTAAGAAAGACCGGGTGTGAACCATAACAAAATGCATACAAGCTAATAGCAAAATACAATCCTTCCCAATGAATTAATTTTCCTTTCTAGTGAAACCCGACTCCATCAAAGGCTCCAACCTAGAAAACTGAACCAAGAGTTACAATAGTATCTAAAACCCCAGTAGCAGATATATAATCAACACTCAAATAATCTAACTAAATAGTAGGCAAGATAATCAGTGCTATAAGTAGAGAAAAACAATGTCTTCCACCAAAAATGAACTCCTACAACTTCAATATGCACATTATGGAACAAGTTTTGCAAGTCATCTCCATCAAGGATCAAGAACCCTTTGCGATTAAGAACAGCTCCATGTATAACAAAGTTTGTATGAATATTCTTCCTATTTTACCAAATGCCCGCTTTCCTATGTCAAGATAATTTTATATATTTGAATCAGCCTCTATGCTTCTTTTGATCAATATCCTTGATTAGAAAGCTGAAACTGAAATAATAAAAAGAAGAATTAAGCTCAACTATCCTACTGATGCTAGTGCATAAAGGGTTGAAAGTATCCCAACTCCTGAACAAATTAAAAAAAATAGAAGATACATTAGCTATAGATCATCAAGTTCATGCACGTTATGGTGCAAATGAATATTTAGAGTAGGACCTGATAAAGCATTTAGTCCATTAGCAATGATCTTGAGGGTGCTAGTTCCTTTACTAACAGGAACATGGTTTGGCTCTACATCTTAAAGTTTATGTGTTGGACTAAACTCTTACTTCTCACCAAATTTGAAGGGCCCAACAATCATTGAGTCATCCTGAGGCATCAACTTCATAGCTAACTACTAGACTACACCACTTCAGAAAGGATGTTTAAGCAACCTGAGGTAGTTTTTCATCTCTTTTTTAAAGATAATTTGGTTGCGTGTGAATTTTTATATCAAGCCCACAAATCAAATGGAATCCTTTCCTAGTTATTAACATCGCTTGACAACATGATATATAATTAAATTAAATTAATTACAACCAACATCTGTTGGTCTAAATACTAAAAAAAATATACTGTAAAAGTTTTATTTTCTTTTTACATTCATTTGATTCCATTTAAATTAGTGGGAGTTCTTATAACTATTGAATAATAGTAGAGATAATTGTTAAACCATATCAGTACACAAGCCAATACATAATGGTGGCAGACATGAAGACATGTACTCATATTTATATTATCAATAGTGTGTGCATATACATAGTATCATACATAGCAACGGGCACACACATGGTTAGAGATGGGTTCATACTCTTTACAGCTATAGCTCTGTAATTTTAATATTTCTATATCACTTAGTTGGTGTATATATATTAGTTCTGTAACCTTTAACAAATACATATAAAAATCAACTTATTCAACTAAATTTACATGGTATCAGAGCCTCAATGGCCTCTAATACAAATACTCAAATCATTCCAGCTGCCGCCTCCTCTTCTTTTCCCACCACCACCTCAACTCAACTGAATTTTTCAATAAAAATTACTTCCAAAAACTACCTAGCATGGAAGACCCAACTCTTACCCCTTCTCAACTCTCAAGACCTTACTGGTTATATAAATGGCTCCATCACTGCTCCCCCTCAAACAATCCTAAGCACCGAGAACCCCAACAGCATGATCCCAAATCCTGCATACCAACAATGGTTCAAGAAAGACCAACTCTTACCATTCTGGATTCTTTCACCACTATCCGAAGACATTTTTTCCTACATCACAAATGTCACATCTTCACTTACTGCTTGGCAAATACTCGCCACCACCTTTGGCACTGTTTCACAGAATCACCAACTTTAAATCACCATTGCACTGCAAGAACTAAAATAACATGACATGACCATTACTCAATGCCTTCTTAAAGCAAAATCCCTTGTAGATGAGCTCTCCTCTGCATGCCAAAATCTCACCCAAGCCAAATTTAATGTGATTATATTTTGCAATATTCACCCTAAATTTCAAAGTGTTGTTACTGCTATGAATATGTGTACTGAACTCGCCTCTTTCAATGAAATTCATAGTCAACTTGTTGCTCATGAAATCCTCCTCCATAGCCATTGAGAACCACCCCTTATAAATATTGCATACAAACCCAATCAATCCTACCTCACCTATCTCACCCACATCTACAACTTCTCCAACCTTATCTGAATTATCCAATCACTCCTACACTAATCCTACACCCAATGACCTTCACCTAAATATTGATCTCTCAAAATACCATCTCAACCCAATAACCACAATCACCGACCCTAACCCAACTACACAACAACCCACAAACAGAACTCATCTTATGACTCTGAGACCAACCGCTATGAATAAACGCTTAACCTTCCTTACCCAATCTTCCTCTCTCGCCATTGAACCCACCAACTTCATAGAAGCATATAAACATAAACACTGGAGATAAGCTATGCAAGAAGAATTTGATGCCCTAATCCTTACCAAAACATGGACTCTCATCCCTCGCCCATATAACCAAAACATCAGTGGTAACAAATGGTTGTACTGGATAAAACAAAATTCAAACCACTCCATCTCTAAGTTCAAACCCACCTTGTAGCAAAAGGTTATCATCAGCGAAGTGGAATTGACTTCACTGACACCTTCAGTCCAGTTGTCAAGGCGATAACAATTTGCCTAATTCTCTCTTTGGCATCCATGTATAACTGGCACCTCCATCAGCTTGATGTATCCAATGCGTTCTTGTATGGATTTCTTAACGAACCAGTCTACATAACTCAACCCTCGGGGTTTATGGATGAAGATCATCCGGACTATGTGTGTCTCTTACAAAAATCACTGTATGGCCTACGTCAGGCACCCAGAGCTTGGTTCCATCAACTTCAAAAATTCCTTTTGTCACTTGGCTTTGTCATCTCTAAAGCTGATCATTTACTGTTCATACTTCGCCGCAACTCTGATGTTCTACTCCTCCTAGTGTACGTTGATGACATTGTACTAACAGGTACCTCATTGCATCTCACCACTGACATCCTTTCCAAGCTCAAGACTGAGTTCCCCATTAAAGACATTGGCAACTTTGACTTTTTCTTAGGCATTCTGGTCAAACACAACAACTCTTACATCACTATTAATCATACCAAATATGTCAGTGATCTTCTTCAAAAAGCTGGACTTTAGGATTCAAAAGGGTGTCTCACACCTATAGCTACCACACCTCCACTAAGAAAGCTGTCAGGTACACCTCATTCAAATCCCTCTTTATGTCGCCAACTAGTGGGTGGCCTCCAATATGCCACACTCACACAACCAGATATTGCATTTTTTGTGAATAAACTATGTTAATTTCTTCATAATCCCACTGATGTCCACTAACAAGCCTTGAAAAGACTCCTTCGATATCTTAAATGTACAACTCAGTACTCTCTCTCCTTCTCTAGCAAGCCGCATAACATTCTATAATACTTCTCGGATAATGATTGGGGGGGTGCCCCGATGATAGGCGCTCTACCACCGGATTTGCAATCTATCATGGCACTAACTTAATCTCTTAGTGTGCTAAAAATAGCCCACAATTGCCCAATCTTCAATGGAAAGTGATTACAAAGCGTTGGCAAACACTACAGCTGAACTCAATTGGAATCAACATCTACTGTCTGAATTTGGTCTCTCCCCTACTACTCCATCCACTCTTTGGTGCAACAACATTGGTGCTATTTACATGACTTCCAACCCCATCTTTCATGCTCGGACGAAGCACATAGAACTCGACTACCACTTTCTTCAATAACAAGTCACCCAAGGAAAAATTTAAGTTCGACACCTCTCAAGCTAAGACCAAATTGCCAACATCTTCACCAAACCACTTGGTGTTCGCCACTTCCAATCTATTGCATCCAAGCTTCGACTTCTATCAAACTCACACCCATCTGTTTGTGGGGGGGGTGTTAAACCATATCAGTACACTTGCCAATACATAATGGTGATAGATATCAAGACATGAACTCATATTTATATTATCAATAGCATGTGCATATACATAGTGTCAGACATAGCAACAGGCACACACATGGTTAGAGATGGGTTCATACTCTTTACAGCTATAGCTCTGTAATTTTAATATTTCTATATCACTTAGTTGGTGTATATATATTAGTTCTGTAACCTTTAACAAATACATATAAAAATAAACTTATTCAACTGAATTTACATGG
>CATIWM010531942.1:0-18518 GCA_949671775.1 Mallotus repandus | reverse complement strand
ACTAATTTTGTTAATGCCATATTACTTATTAATTAGGCACCCATGTACATTTTTTATGATCATTTCTAAAATTCAGATTTTCCAGATGACAATAGCTGTAGAAATTATGGAGACTTGAATTTTATGATAGTCAATAATGGGTTAACAGGTACAAGTGGTAAATGTAATAAATTTTTGGAAAAAAAGGTGTAATTTTGATTCATGTTGATTCGACTTACGAGAAAACTTGTTTTGTGATATTTTCTTACATTTAATTACCTTACTAACTAATGTTATAATTGTTTTATGCGAAAATAGTAGTATAATATTAAATTTAAATGATAAAATTATTCTACAGATAATTTTATGATTTATCTAACTAATTGATTATTTTTTAAAAGAAATCATAAATTTATTTTAACATTTATTGAAGTTAGTTGAATGTTGTATCATTTAATAAATAATTTTACTATTATTTTAATATTAAATTAGAATTTTAGTGATTTTTTTTTTAACATATTTTAGTGATATTATTTATATCATGCAATGTAATTTATAGTGACGGTACCCAAATTTTTTGCTAAGTCCCATCATATTATCCATCTAAATTTTAATTTTGGTCGTAGAAGTCCCTAAAACAATTTTCATACCCGGTTAAATGATTAAGGAGTTTTCCCGCCTCAGAGGGAATGCTTGAAATAAGCTCTTCTGTCTCTTGGCAACTCAAAACGAATGCTTGAATCAACTTCTGTTGTTAGAACGAGAATAGCTCAAGTGGAATCTCTTTCTTTTGGATGAGAGTGACATGGAGCTTACGTGGAAACATATGTGCAAAAAAAGTTACAATTATTTTTAAATTTTCCACCTAGTTAAATTTGACATGTGGCACCAAATTATCACAACATGTCTCACTCATGATCTCTTATTTTAATTTTTTAAAAGTAAATTTACTTTATTCTTTTTTAATATGGAAAAGTAATTATATTTTATCATCTTAAATTAAATATATTTTATGCTAACAAGTAAAATTATTAATTAAAAAATTATGTTCACTTATTTGATTGTTCAAATATGTGTTGTAAAATAGCTTAAATCAAAGAAATTTTTTTAAAAATTATCTATTTTAAATTCAATTGAGTTTTAAAATTATTTAAAATCTAACACAAAATAATATGGGTGTCGACACCTTCAGTTTGATCGGCCCGTAACAAAAGCCTAATGATGAGATAGTACGAATATTGAAAAAAAAGGCCCGAAACTTTCTTTAGAAATGGACTCGAGAGCCCAAAACCCTTAGTTGAGCCAAAAACACCAAACCAGAACCTAAAACTTCAAATTTAAGCCCAAAAGCCTATTTGGCCCAAAGGCCCAAACTAGGCTTGAGCGAAGAGGTGACGCCTCTTAACCCTTGGGCATCGGTGAGGCGACGCCTTTTTGGTGGCTAACTTACTTTGCATTAAATGTCATTTATGGCTGCATTAAATGTCATTTACGGCTGCATTAAATGTCATTTACGGCTGCATTAGGTGAAAAATGGGCCTATATATCAGATATCTAAAGATTTGTGCGTGGAATGAGGACTTCGAAGGAAGAAATAAGACTGGAAAGGTGAATGCAATGATGAAAATGCAAGGTGGACATTTTTTACTTGGACTGTTGGGAAATGGAAAAGGCAAAAAAGGGAAGCTTAAGAAGGGGTTTGGGGGCTGGTTTTAGAGGGTGGCCATTTTTAGAGAAGAAGAGAGAAAAAAGAAAAGAAAGAAGCATTCGTGAGAGAAAAACAAGAGGAAAAAGGAAAGAAGAGAAGAAAAAGGGAGTTCCTAGTTGAAAGAGTTCATTTCCTTGGGAAAGAAGAAGACTCTCTTGCATTCAAAGCATCTAAAACAACCAATCAAACTCTAAGGGCTCAGTTAGGAGCACTAAACGTGTTCAAATAAGTGAGAACCCCTACTTTTAAGTTTAAAGTTGTTTACTCTATATGAAAGTTTAATTTCTTGGATTTTCGTACTTGTTTTTATGTTTATTGCTTATTTGATATAATATTGAAGGCCTGAACATGTGAAATATTGAGTTTTGGTTGTAAGTTTGCGTTTATTTGCATGTATATTGAAGTTGCTTTGGATTTAAGAAACGTGTGAATTTCTGTGCTTCTGTTGAAGAGGTGACATCTCTTCAATGAGGTGTCACCCCTTCACATTGAGGCGATCCTAAGTCGCCTCTTGACCAGGAGGCGACGCCTTTATGAAGAGGCACTGCCTCTCTGCTAGAATCTTGCTAGATTTAACTTTAAGTCCTAATGTTTATTTCGCATGATTTGCATTTCCTATGCATTTATTTTATGTAATATTTTCACCATGCATGCAATTATCTTGATACTTGACCTGCGTAAGCATTTATGTACTTATCTTGTGATAGTATATCATTTTTATAAAGCTAACATGACAAAGCTTCTTTTGTAGCATTCCCATGTTTATAAAGGTTAACGTTTGAGTTTTTGTAGGAATCTTGAGACATTTTTAACCATCTAACTTTTTTGTCTCTTAATTAGTTCTTAAGAGGATTTAATTTTGGTTTATTTTCCATTTATTTTATTTTTATAATCAAAGGATTGTAATCTCTAGTCCTTTTCCCCCTCTCATTTGAATGTATGATTATAAATTTGTTACTATTATTTGTAATAAGTGTTGGATTAATAAGCATGAAAAGGACTAATGTGCAAACTTGGACATTGAACATAAAATCGGAAATGATTGTAATTCAAACGATGATAAGGAAATAATCCAATAATCAAAGGTAATAAAATACAAAACACACTCAGAGGCCAATTGCAAGGTTGAGTGGGCATTCAAAAATCCATAACTATTTTTCGAACCCGATCTCTGATGACGGCTTTTAGGAACCTCCGTGGAATCCAGTTGCTGTACAGTGTGTCCCAGCTTTCATCAGGGTGGTGAATCCATCTTCATTTTAGGCCCCAAGCCCATTATGTATTTCCTAGTGGGCCTCGAGCTCACACAGTATTATGGTTGCCAAACACTTGGGCATGCACTAAACCCCGCCGCCTACAATGGCGACTCCACTGGGGATAGAGAAACTGATTCCAAGTGTTTTGTAATTTATGATCTTTGATTATTTCTTTATTTCCTTTGTATTTCTTCCATTCACTACACTTGTTAACACAATGAGCACAACATTCCTGAATAAATCGACTATAGTCATTGCTTCGCTGCCTGTGTTTCACTCAAACCTGGATGGCGAAGTATTTGATTATTGACACTTATAGCATGTACTTATCCATGTCGTATGGACCCTTGAGTGAGGAGATGCAATAGAAGTATATAGTTGTGGGAGCCGAAGCTTATTACCCTTGACTTAGCTCATGTAATGACTTAGCAATTTTCCTTAGGATGTTTTCCAAACTGCATGTGTTTTATGCCATTTAGTAATCCATACAATAAATCCCAAGCCCATTACCAATGGACTATGCTAAGTTGGGCTTTTAAGCCCCATTATGGCCTATTAAGATGGACTTTGGTTTTATTCAAAAGAATTGCTACTTGAGAGTGTTATTGCATACGTTAGTTTTATTATCCCCCGTTGATGATCAAAACCAAGCCAACAATCCTAGGATAAGAAACTCGCCATTGAATGTGCGTGTGGAAGAAATAAAGGGTGAGTTACTGTTTGAAGAGCTTTGTTATGTGTTATGTGTAAATGGAATATATGTTTACCTCTTTCTTTTAGCATTAACGAGGCCCTGCATATCATGCATACACGTCATGCATGTTTCTAATTAATGGTGGTTGTAGATATAGATCCTCATTGGTCCTCTGCTTGGGTACGATCCTACATCGACCGACTGATTAGGATTTTTGAAGAAACAACAATGGTAGAATTTAATGTTGAAGCTTTTAAGGAATAGTTGAAAATGGAAATGGTTGAACAGACCCGGATAATAATGCAAAAAATTATGGGAGAAATGATGGGTCCAGTTAGGTAGAACCAACTAGCACAGCACCCACCACCATTGGATCTGGACGCTGAAAATTCCGGATGACGGGAAATAGAGGATGAACAAGAGACTCTTTTAGCAGAACTTGAGACCCAACAAAATGTGGATGCCTCAAAAAATGTGGAGCAATCTAAATGTGCCAAGAACTTGACAAAGACCATGGCTCAAATGCAGCTAATAATGAAAGAAAAAAGGATAGATGCTTCGATGAACTACACCGATTTGAGTCTGGATGAGGATGATGATGCTTTACGCCAAAAATTTAAATTCCTTGACATGAAGAAATTCACTGGTATTGAGGATCCTCACCTGTACCTCAAATAATATGTGACCCACATAAGGATAACTGGCTTGAACAAAGTACAGATTGTCAAACAATTTCCCATATCCCTGGAAGGAGCACCGATCAGATGGTATTATGCCTTAGAATCTCATATCTAAGTTGATTGGGAGGGATTATGTGTTGCGTTTATGAAGCAGTATAGTCTCAACATTCAAAAGGAAGCATCTTTGAGATACCTTCAGAACACTAAACAAAAATTCAATGAGTCCTTCGCTGATTATTTGATTAGGTGGAGAGTTAAATTGGCACAGATGAAGCACCGGCCTGCTGAGACCGATCAATTAGTAATAGCAATACAGCAATGTGAGCTTCCACTCTCTAAAAAGCTGAAAGACTTGGGGATTCAGAACTTTGAAGAACTATACAGTTTTGGGGTGCAAAAGGAATCCAACCTGGCACAAGATAAAAAATTCTTCAATGGAAGATCTGTAGGCAGAGAAGGAATGAGATCCAGTAGTGGGATTAGACCAAATAATAATGTACAGATCAATGCCGTTGGACAACCCTGAAGGTTTTCTAATCTAGGAAGACCCCCTTTCTAAAGTCCTGGAGAAGTTGATTGAGAATAACCTATTAAGACCTTTACCTCAAAGGCCATATTTCCCAAATGCCGACCCAAAGCTATATTGCAAATATCATCAAACCATCGGGCATGACACTGATGGCTACATTCACCTGAAGCATGAAGTTCAAGATTTAATTGATTCAGGCAAGATAATTAACCCTGAAACCAGAAAACCCAGTACCCGAAATAACCCTCTACCCAACTATCGCAATGTGCCACCACCAAACCCATGCATTCTAATGATCAACACTGGCTTGACAGAGGAACAAGTCCTTAATTTCTTTGTTGATGCCATACCTACATCCCCAAAACCTAAAACCAAAAACCTGAAATTGAACCAACAACCTATGGAACTAAATGTGAATGTTCTTGACATTTGGAGTTCAAATGATGAGGAAGAAGGATGGATTGATTTGTGGAAGAACGATAAGGGAAAGAAAGCCCAATCTGCTGGAAAGGATGAAAAGAAGGAAGAAGAAGCATGATCTCTTAGGTCAGAAGAAGGGAAAATAGTCTCAAAAGAAGAAGTGAAGGAAAAGGAGAAAGTTGAGAATGAGAAAGCCATTGAAGTTAAGAGAGATGATAAGAATCTCACTAGTGTTTGGGAGTTGCTGGTGCATTCTAAAGCCCATTGGGAGGTGCTAGTTATGGCCCTTGATCATAAGAAGATCCCTGTAAATCATACACCTAGTCAAATGGTGGACTCACTGATAGAAAGCCCTCAGGGGGAAATTGTTTTTACAGATAATAACCTACCCATAGAGGGCAGAGACTATAGCAAAGCCTTATTCATAAAGGCTGAAGTGAAGGGAAAACTAATTTGCTGTGTGATGGTGGATAACATATCCACTATCAATGTGTGCCCTTTGAAAATCCTACCTAAATTAGGACTGGCGGTGTCCGATCTAAAGCCATCTGAGGTAGTCATCAAAGCTTATGATGATACGAAGAGGCTTGTTGAGGGGACTTTTAGAGCTCTGGTCAAGACTGGACCCATTGAGGTATGGGTCAATCTATATGTGATTGACAATCCTGTCACTTTTGCTATTTTATTAGGGAGACCATGGTTTCATCCTTTAGGGGGAGTACTATCAACTATGTACTAGAAAATCAAGTTCCCATATGAGGGGAAGGTATTCACCATCTCAGCAGAGACTGAGGCTGCCATTGCTGCCTTGAAATTGGCTCCTCAAGAAATCCCTTTCAGCCCAAGCTTTAAGGTCTACATGATCTATGAGATGAATTGAATATGAAAATAGCAAGCATGATTAAAAATATAAACTTTATACTTAGAATGGGATTAAGGAAAGACCAACAAGGCTCGCCAGAGTTCGTTGAGCTGAAGGTCCCCATTTTGAAGTATGGATTAGGGTATCAGAAGTCTAAAAGTTCAAAGGATAAGGCTGAAAAGCAAAAGGCACTGTGGGGGACATTTGTGGAGGAAGGTGCCAATTACCCTTCTACCGACAATCCTGAACCGTTGATGATAGCGGAAAAGTTGATCCCTAGGTTTAAAATCTTTGGATGAACATGTGAATGGGACCAAAGAATTTATTGTTGAGGAATTGATGGTGGAGGAACTGGTGCAGACTCCCGAACCAAAAAAGGACATCCTTGCGGCGGAGCTGAAGGACGCTAGAGATCAGGAAGGGGAGCGTGACTTCGAGTCTTTTATCCTTATAGATATTTTCTATGATGATCTTGACATTTCTTTTACAAACATGTTTGAGATTGATGATATTTCTTTTCAAAAGTTAATGCAATAAGATCTGACTTTGCCTGTTTGTGTGATGTGTTTCCTAATGGTTATTCTGTTTGTGATGATCACTTCATGCATATGTTTGACATTAATTCAGTGCAAATTGAATCATTTAATTTAGACACATGTGATAACCCTAAGAATATACTTATTGCTTCTAATTTAACTCCTGATGAGAGAATAAAAATGGAAGAAACATTAAGAAAGAGACAAAAAGTATTTGCTTGGGGTTATGAGGATATGCCTGGAATTAATAGGGAAATCGCAGGACAGAGGATCCCTACATATCCTCACATTACACCAATAAAGCAAAAAAAGAGAAGATTGCGGTCAGAATGAGCTCTTTTAATAAAAAAAGAAGTGGAGAAGCAGCTGAAAGTGAAGTTCTTGGAGGTAGTTGATGACACTTAGTGGCTAGCCAACATAGTGCTGGTTCCTAAGAAGGATGGAAGGGTTAGAATGTTCGTAGACTATAGGGATTTGAACAAAGCTTGCCCAAAAGATGATTTCCCTTTACTACATATTGACACCTTAGTCAATAGTGCAGCCTCCAGCGCAATATACTCTTTTATGGATGGTTTCTCGAGATACAACCAGATTATGATGGCAGTGATTGACATGTTGAAAACTTCTTTCACCACAGAATGGGGGGTCTACTGTTATTTAGTCATGCCATTTAGGTTGAAAAATGCGGGCGCTTCATATTAGAGGATGGCTACCACTCTGCCGCATGATATGGTCCACAAGGAAATAAAAGTATACGTGGGCGACATGATTGTAAAGTCTCCTACTAGAGAAGGAAACTTTGAAACTTTAGTCAAGTTCCTAGCCAGAGCTGAAAAATACAACCTCATATTAAACCCAAGAAGTGTGTTTTTAGGGTAACCTCTGGAAAGCTGCTAGGACACATCGTCAGTCAAAAAGGAATAGAGGTGGATCTAGACAATCTTAAAGCAATCTGAGGGATGCCTGCGCCAAAGAACGAGAAAGAAGTCAGAGGGTTTATTGGGCTATTGTAATACATTAGCAGGTTCATAGTGAAACTGACTATATCTGTGAGTCGATCTTCAAGCTCCTCAGTAAGAATCAACCAGTGATCTAGGATGATAAGTGTAAGTAAGGTTTAGAGACTATTAAGAATTATCTGATGAATCCTCCAGTATTACAACAACTGAGACCGGGTAAACTTCTAATCCTTTATCTGGCAATCGAAAGAGAAGTGATAGGTGCAATGTTAGCTCAAGAAGATGATAGAAAGGTCAAACATGTAGTGTATTACTTGAGCAAAAAGCTCTTGCCCTATGAAGCCAACAACAATTTGGTGGAAAGACATGTTTGACTATGATTTGGGCAACGAAGAAGCTCTGACATTACTTCCAATCTTACAGAGTTCAAGCAATTTCTAGACACGATCCCCTGAGGTATCTCCAGCAAACTCCGTCACTTACAAAAAAATTGGCTAGATGGTTGGTCCTGCTCACTGAGTTCGACATAGACTATGTGGCAAAAAAAGTGGTAAAAGGGCGAGTTGTAGCGGACTTTTTGGCTCAAAATCCCATGGGTGATGAATAAGAATGGGAGTTGGAATTTCTAGATGAGCACCTGGGGGCAATAGAAATTCAAACATGGATAATGTACTTCGATGGAGTGGTTAATAACAAAGGAGTAGGCATTGGTGTCATTTTGATCTCACCAAAAGGAGAAATGATCCTGATGGCAAAAAGATTAGAATTTGAAGTCACCAATAACTAAGATGAATATGAAGCTTGCATCTTTGGTTTGGAAGAACTCTAGAATGTTGGGGCATAAGAAGTTACAGTATATAGAGACTCTATACTATTAGTGAAACGGATCTCTAAACAATGGGAAATGTGGGAAGATAAACTGAGATTATTTGGCTACTGTTTTGTTATCCTTTGCTCAATGTAGATTTGTTTACCTGCCGCGAGAGAAGAATCAGATGGCAGATGCCTTAGCCACTTTAGCTTCGACATAGGAAAGAGGCAAACATGCAGGGGTCAAACCTCTTATTCTTGTAAAATATCCCTTGTTATGAAGAGATAAGGGTAATGCCAATAAACCCCGTAGAGAAATTGTGGTTCTACAATTTAAAGCATTATTTAGAGAAGGGACAATTTCTTGAAGATACTGATAGGAAGAAAAGGATGTCTCTTAGAATGTTGTCTCGTTAATTTATTAGCCATAATAGAATATTGTATAAGAGAGCACCAACTGGAGTGCATTTGAGATATGTGGATAAAGATGAAGCTTAAAAACTTATGAAAGTGGTTCATGAAGGAGTGTGTGGTCCGCATATGAATGAAACTGTGTTGGCTAAGAAAATAACATGTTAAGGCTACTTTTGGCTAATGATGGAGGCAGACTGCGTGAAATTTGTAAGAAAATGTCATAACTGCCAAGCATTTGGTGATGTTAGTCATTTAAACTCCATGGAACTTCAGGGGATGACTTCTCCTTTGTTGTTTGTAGTATGGGTAATTGATATCATAGGGGAGATAAGGCCAAAAGCATCGAACAGTCACCGCTTCATTGTGGTGGCCATTGATTATTTCTCTAAGTGGGTTGAGGCAGAATTGTATGCCACTATCGGATCAAAATAGATGGTAAGGTTCATTGAAAGAAATATAATCCATAGATACGGATTGCCTCATCATGTTTTCACTAACAATGGTGTTTAGTTCCAAGCATAAATAATAACTTTGCTAAAAGAATACAAGATTAAGCATCATAGATCATCTCCGTATAGACTGCAAGGAAATGGTGCAGTAGAAGCTGCGAATAAGAATGTGAAGAAGATCTTATCTAAGATGATGGAAAACAACCAGGATTGGTTAGATTATTTGCAATTTGCATTATGGGGATACAAAAATACTACTAGAACATCAACTAGAGTTACTCCATATTTGCTGGTGAATGGGTGTGAAGCAGTATTACTAGTAGATGTGTAAATTCAGTCCATACGAGTTCTTTTGGAATCTAAAATTCCCAAATATTAGTGGGTAGAAAGTCGATTGTCACAGCTAACGCTCTTAGATGAGAGAAGGGTAAAAGCCATGTGTCACTTTAGCTATATGAAAAGAGGATAGCTCGGGCTTACAACAAGAAGATTAAGCTAGGTAAAATCAAAGAGAGTGATTTGTTCTTGAAGCTTACTAGGCCAATCATGATAGACCCACGAGGAAAGTTCAAGCCAAACTGGGAAGGTCCATACCTGGTAAAGAAGTTGTTCTCTAAGGGCACCGTTATCCTTTCGGATCTGGAAAGAAATGAATTTAGAGAGCCCATTAACCTAGACAAGCTGAAGAAGTACTTCCTGTGAAGTCTCGCTAGGGAGAAAACCTCAAAAGAGGCTGCCTACGCAAAAGTAAAAGACAGAAAAGTGAAAAATTAAAAAGTCCTGCTGGATTGAAAACCTTGAAAAAGGCGGTCCAGGCAAAAATTAAGGACATGTAAAAGGAGAGAGAGGAAAAAAATAGTTAGTTGGAAAACTTACAAGGGCAAGCCAATAAACGACAGGAGATGTGTTAGAAGCAAAATGTATAGTCACTTTATGCTTAAATTAAATGGAATGGATTACCTTTGTTATTGTTGAAGGTTGCATTAAGTATTCATTACAAACTATTCAGCTAAAAAGGAAATTCCATCCAACAAAAAGGAAATAAAGATTAAGTTACATAAACTAATTTTGCCTCCTTTTCTTTTGTTGAACACTCAATGTTTGCAATTCTCTTGCTCTTTGGTTTTTCATAAATTCATTCTGTTCTATATGTTGCAACTGAATCCACTCCTTGTAGTGATCGTCAGTGGACAGATCTCTGTTGTAGTTGATGCATCTCAGGATGGTTCTGCGAGGCTAGGGTTCTACCAAATTATCCAAAAAATTCTGAGAAAGAGGCCCTGGCTTGAACTTATGAACTGGTCCCACAATCAATTGCTTCTGTCCTTATTGCCTACAAAGTTAAACAGGGTTATAGAAGGTAGCAAAGTGGAGTCCAGCCATGGGAACATAGTAGGTGTAAGACTGAATAGTCACATGCTACAATCTCTACCATGGGCACATCCACTAGATCAGAGTATCAGGGAATGTAGACAGCCAGCTCCGTACATCTTCTGGAATAGGGGAATATCTTCGGGTACGATAGTGTTTGGCTCTGTAATGCGCAATATCCCTAGGAGGCTCCAACAACCTCAGCTTTTTGTGAAACCATGCCTAAAAGCAGTAAATTGTTAAAAATGACAGTAAAGCAGGAGATGGAGAAAAGAAGGGGAAAGATAACCTCCAGTAGTAGTGGACTCCTAGAAAATCGCCTAGTTTTAGAAAAATTCTCCCGTCCAATAATGGTTTTAGCCAGGATAAGTGGAAAAGGGTTGACGCCTGCTTTTACTTGGTCCAGGAATGGAGCACTTTTTAGTCACAATTGCCAGAAGGAGAAACGAGCAAAAACTGGGCATATAAATAAAGAACAATCATCTGAGGCCAGTAAACCTCATTGCTATCGATAGTTACAGCCACCTCGAGAAGAGAGCTTATCAAAATTTTCATTAACAAAGATATGGCTAAGTGAAGACTGAGGAGAAAGGTTGAAAAGCCTAGTCATTTCGTATTGGACGAGGTGGAAATCCAGAGTTTCTACCGAGGCAATTATAATTTGACAAGTGGAATCCATTGAAGAGCCCAAGATTGCTTCGAATTCCTCCGACAGGGGGCATAGCTCTACTATGTTGAATCTAAAGACATGTTTTTGAGGATCCCAGAATTGAGCAGGAATATAGAGAAAAGGAAAATTGATCTTCCTAGAGTGCATATATCAAAAAATTGATAGGTGAAATGGCTCAAATCTTACCTAATTGCCACAATCTAAGTTTTTCAATATCGATTGTAGTTATTTCAAGCTTTTTTCAGTCATGTTGGGAGGATAAGAAGATGTGTAGAGAGAAAAAATGGAGAAGAATAGCAAAAATGGGAAATTAGGGATTTTAGAGAAGATTTGGGGATTTTTATAGCTGCAAAAGGTATCTACAGGGGCAATCACCCCAACATAGAGGCTACACCTCTGCGTTTAGGGGCGATTCTCAGTCGCCTCTTCACAGGGGCGATGCTTCTCCAACAGTTAGGGGCATATATTTTTGTACTATTTCAAGGAAATTTGTGCTGTAAGCGTAAGATTCAGTTATCAGGAAAGGGATTACTCTATGATACAATTTTCTTTAATAAATCCAGAATGTAGTCTGAATGAATTCAATAGTTAGGGCATTTATTCAGGGCAAAAAAAAACGAAAACTGAAATAAGAGAACTATCCAAAAAGAGACAACAGTTCAACTAAGCAAAAATGATCCTATTCTAACAGATCTGAGGCGGTCCTTTACTTGTCATCTCCCTCATTAGTAGGGCCATCAGCAGTATCATCAGTTGACTTATCCTCCTCTTCACCGCTGGCCTCTCCAGCTGGCTCATCAATAGGATCCTCCTCTCCTTTTGCTCCTCTTTGTCTCCTCTTTGTCTCCTTCACTGCTCTCATCATCATCTTCATCATCACCCTCCACCTGCAGGGCAGCCAACTGGTGCTCCAGAGCAGTGATCCTTGCCTGACTCGCATCATCCCGATCCTATTAAAGTATAATGAAAGGTAAGAAACCATAAAGCATGCATACATTTAGGCATTAGACATGATCATTACCTTCAATTGTTGCGTGATGCTCATCCAAAAATCCCTCTGAGCCTTGACCACTCTATACATGTACTCTCCTTAGTCTCGAGGTAGCTGTACAAGTAATAACTTATTAAAACTAACACTGTATTAAGACAGTTTAAGAACAAGATTTCAAAGGAAAGAGAACTTACATGGGTGGAAGCCTCCAGAATAAACATTGGCTCTAAAGTGTCGTCCATTCTTAGAAATTGACCGGAAAGCTTGCCTGAAGGCACCCAACACTAGGTCATTAAGTTAGGAGGAGCAACAAGTTAACCAATGACTATCTGCGAGTCTAAAAAAGAGCGACCCTTGGTAAGCGATGCACCAGTGAAAGTACCCTCACCATTGGGTATAGTACATAGGCGCTGAGGAGGCCACTCCTGTGCAGTAGGCCTAATACAAATAACTGGTGTTCTGGCTGGTGCTTGAAAAGAAAAACTTTAATTAAGTCAGACAAAGGACATTTGCAAATGAAAATGTGGAATTGAAGCATATCGAGACTTCCTCCTCTCACAATGGTCTCCTGCATCATCCCCCTCATAGGCATGATCAAGCTCCTTACCCTCTAGTAAATGTGCCTAAAAGATCTCACGGGGGGGGGGGGGGGGGAGTGGTGGCCGTCTCACCCAAGCGCCTATGCGCCACTGATGGATCCTCTCACCGAGGTACCAAACCTGGCAGCTAGGTCCCCGGAGTAGTACCCTCTTATCAAATAGTGGTCTCGAGTGAATCATGGCCTGAGACCATCCGGCCTGAGGGCCCTACAAGTCCAGACGTAGCTATAAAGGCAAATAGGTAAGTGAAGGAACTTGATTAACAAATAGGTCATTAATTATGATTATATTTACAGGTACATACCTCATCAGATGTTAGGGCATTCACGTGCTCACGGTGGATGTACACATGAGCAATAGGCTTCCTCCAAGCTCGACTGGGGCCCCATCTTGCCATGGCAGGGAAAGGAGTGTCACAAATACGGGATATCCCAACAATTAGCTCCAATTCCAAATCCCAATCCCGTAAGAGAAAGAGGAAATGGTTAATTAATCATGGTAATAGTGTTCAAAGTAAACCCAAGAAAAGCGAAGAGAGAAAAAATACCAGGAAAACATGCCAGAAACCACAAAACCATCTGGCTCCTTGAACAGTCTCATCCATACTCCAGTACAAATATGCCAGAGTGCAACTACCCCAGTCATATGTGGCCACTAAATAAAGATCTCTCAACAACATCAAGAACATCAGATTAATAGAGTTCACTGTGTCAGCAAAAAGCGTGGTCCCAAGGAGGTAGATGAGGAAGGACCCTACTACCTAATCGATCTGGCAGTCAATGGTGGCAGCCTCCACCCTAGCACATGTGTAGTAGCTCTTAATGGAGTCAATCTTGATAGTATGATTCCCCTTCATGTCTAGAACCATACCAAGCAGATGCTCAATATAAGCAACTCGGTTGGGTGACATCCTGTGAAGGCTCGCATCTAGAGGGATAGAGTCTCCCGCACATGTAATACCGGTGATGGTAGCGAAAGAGACTGGGGCAAGAGTGAACTTGCCAAAAGGGAGGTTGAACATATATATCATGTCAGACTATCTCTCCAATAACGCTTGAAGTGGCTGGTAATTTGTTCGACCCTGAGCATTTGGAAGGGCGAGGATGAACTTGAAAAACCTAGGGTAATGTATGTGAGCCTTGATCTTGGGTGGAAAGCTATCGTACCAGATATGGGCCCTGCTGAAGTTATTGGCACCCTTGAGTGTGTGTGTGCATCAAGCTATGGATAAATAGGGAGTTGAATTATCAATTGTGCATATCAAATACATAAAAAATTATAGATTACTTCCGCTTCTATGTGTAGAGGCAATCGCTTCTTTGTAGAAGCATCACCTCTTCATAAAGAGGTGATCACCCTTTTGTTGGTCGCCTTGACATGAAGAGGCGACACCTCTTCGTGTCGGCAATTTGACATTTAAATTTCAAAATTTTTAATTTTGTTCATTTAATTGAATTTTCTTTCAGTTAAATTAATGAATACACATTTAAAATCATTAACCTGATGTTTTCCAATCCTATTTGCAGAAAAAATTAAAGAAATTAGGTACTAACCTCTCTTGTAGCCAATTCGCATATATGGATCGCACATCTGCCATTAAGGGGATCTCATATCCGATATTGAGACTGAAGTTGTGCATAGGATGCACCGTAGCTGACACCTGGTCCCTCGCTAGTGAATCTGAGGTCTGTACAGCATCCATGTCAATGAGAATTTGGAAAGTAAAGAGAGAACTTAAGAGAATTTCAAAGAAAAGCAGAAAGTAAAAGTGAATCTTTTTGAAAAAGAAAGGAAGTATTTATAGGAAAGAAAGGAAAGTGGGCTAGACCACTTGATGAAAGAATTAGATTGAGACAAGAGAATGCTCCACCAAGTATCTGCTCCAGGGTTGATTGCCCATAGGTGTGTGTTTCCCAGTGGAGCCCACTAAAAAAATTGAATGAATGAAAAGGAAAAGAAGAAGCGGAAAATTATTGGTATTTTTCATTTTTTGGGTGTACCCCGAAGTTTATATTGTGGAGTTAAAGATTTTTTATCAAAGCATCATCTAAGAAGTGACTGGTCAGGTTGTGTCCCTAAAGTTCATGGGTTTAGAAGTGATTGGTCGGGTTGTATCCCCGAAGTTCACAGGTTCAGAAGTGACTGGTCGAGTTGTATCCCCAAAGTTCACAGTTCGAGAGTGTTTGGTCGGGTTGTATCCCTGAAGTGCACGTCATAAGGAGTGTCTAATCTGGTTTGAATCCCTGAAATGCATCTCCATTTCTTTACTAAGTGACTTCTTGAATTAGAAAGATCCGAGACTCACACCCTAAATATTAATGAGTGGCTGATTGGGCCAGGAAAACCTGAGGATCACAATCACGTTTCAATCTTTCTTTATTGAGTGACTTCTCAAGTCAGAAAGATTCGAGACTCACACCTCAAATATTAATGAGTGGCTGATCGGGTTAGGAAAACCCAAGGATCACGGTCACTTTGCCATCTTTCTTTACTGAGTGACTTGTCGAGTTAGAAAGATCGGAGACTCATGCCTCAAATATTAATGAGTGGCTAATCGGGCCAGGAAAATCTGAGGATCATGGCCACATTTCCATCTTTCTTTACTGAGTGACTTGTCGAGTCAGAAAGATCCGAGACTCACACCTCAAATATTAATGAGTGGCTGATCGGGCTAGAAAAAACTCAAGGATCACAGTCACATTTCCATCTTTGCTACTGAGTGACTTCTCGAGTTAGAAAGATCGGAGACTCACACCTCAAATATTAATGAGTGGCTGATCGGGCCATGAAAACTCGAGGATCACGGTCACGTTTCAAGATTATTTTAGTAAGTTTGAAATTCAACCTCTCGGGTTTGAATTCCTAAGGCTAATAATTCTAGCAAAGCTCGAAGGTCAGGTACTTCATTTTTGTTGTTTACTACTTTTGTTATGCATGTTGCTTTTTTAAAAAATTGATTTTAAAAATCCTGTTTTTGAAAAACCAATGGGCAAACTGTGGACACCTTCGGTTTGGTCGACTTGCAAAAAAAGCCCAATGATAAGATAGTACAAATATTAAATACAAGAAGGCCTGAAACTTTCTTTAGAAATGGGCTCGAGAGCCTAAAACCCTTAGTTGAGCCCAAACACCAAACCAGAACCCAAAACTTCAGATTTAAGCCCAAAAGCCCATTTGGCCCAAAGGCCCAAACCAGGCCTGAGGGAAGAGGCAACACCTCTTCACCCTTGGGCATCAGTGTGGTGACACCTCATCAAAGAGGCGATGCCACTTTGGTGGCCGACTTACTTTGTATTAAATGTCATTTATGGCTGCATTAGGTGAAAAATGGGCCCACATATCAGATATCTAAAGATTTGTGCATGGAATGAGGACTTTGAAGGTAGAAATAAGGCTGGAAAGGTGAATGCAATAATGAAAATGCAAGGTGGACATTTTTGGCTTGGATTTTTGGGATATGAAAAAGGAAAAAAAGGGAAGCTTAAGAAGGGGTTTTGGGGTTGGTTTTAGAGGGTGGCCATTTTTAGAGAAGAAGAGAAAAAAAAAGAAAAGAAGGAAATGTTCTTGAGAGAAAAACAAGAGGAAAAGGGAAAGAAGAGAAGAAGAAGGGAGTTCCTAATTGAAAAATTTCATTTCATTGGGGAAGAAGAAAGCTCTCTTGCATTCAAAGTATCTAAAATAACAAATCAAACTCTGAGGGCTCAGGTAGGAGCATTAAACGTGTTCAAATAAGTGAGAACCCCTACTTTTAAGTTTAAAGTTGTTTACTCTATATGAAAGTTTAATTTCTTGAATTTTCGTACATATTTTTATGTTTATTACTTATTTGATATTATATTGAAGGCCTTAACATGTGAACTATTGAGTTTTGGTTGTAAGTTTGCATTTATTTGCATGTATATTGAAGTTTCTTTAGATTTAAGAAATGTATGAATTTTTGTGCTTCTGTTGAAGAGGCGACATCTCTTCAATGAGGTGTCGCCCCTTCTATTAAAGGTTAACGTTTGAGTTTTTGCAGGAATCTTGAGACATTTTTAAGCATCTAACTCTTTTGTCTGTTAATTAGTTCTTAAGGGGATTTAATTTTGGTTTATTTTCCATTTATTTTATTTTTATAATCAAAGGATTGTAATCCCTAATCCTTTTCCCCCTCTCATTTGAATGTGCGATTGTAAATTTGTTACCATTATTTGTAATAAGTGTAGGGTTAATAAGCATGAAAAGGACTAATGTGCAAACTTGGACATTGAACATAAAATCGGAAATGATTGCAATTCAAACGATAATAAGGAAATAATCCAATAATGAAAGGTAATAAAATACAAAACACACATGGAGGCCAACCACAAGGTTGGGCAGGCATTCAAAAGCCCATACCCAGTTTCTAAACCCGATCTCTGATGACAGCGTCTGGGAACCTCTATGGAATCCAGTTGTTGTACAGTGTGTCTCAGCTTTCATTCGGGTGGCGACTCCATCTCCATTTTGGGCCCCATGCCCATTATATATTTCCTAGTAGGCCTCGAACTCACACAGTACCATGGTCGCCAAACACTTGGGCATGCGTTAAACCCCACCGCCTACAATGGGCAAAATTTATTGAGTTCTATTCATGTAAAAATATTTAATAATTTATGATATATAAATAAAAATTATATATTTAAAAATAATTAAAATATTAATTAATAAAATTAAATTTGAGGATTTATTAGTTGACTTTTGAAAATATAAGGACATATTAGTGAGTTCAACCAATTTTCAGGGGTGATCGTAATTTACCCAAAAATATTTACTTTTAAAGAAAATTTGATTTAATTGATAGAAAAACTTTTTAAAATTTATAGAACTTGATCGTTAAAAAAAAATTCTTATACGATTCAATTGAAAAATTATATAAGTTAAAAGAATAAAAATGCTATTAAAATAATTTTTTATTTTTTTCTTTCTTTTTTTTTCTTTTTTCTCTATTTTTTATTTTTTATTTTTTCTTCCAACCTTTTTTCCTTTTCTTTTTTTCAATGGAGATATGCATCCAATGATGAAACCTTTTAAACAATTTCACATCATTACCTGAAGCTTCAAAGGGCAAATTATGGGCTATGTACACATATGTATGTCACTTTTACCCTTTATTATTTTCCCATTAGCTCTTTTTATTAGCTGAAAATTAACTCGCAATATTCAATTATTATTATTTTATAATTGAAAATATATTTCATCAACATCTTTTTTAAATAAAAATTATACAACCCATATAATTTATTTTAAAAAGTAATTTTCTTAATTTTCTTAATTTATTTTTCAAAAATAAACATTTTAAACGTATAAAATAAATAGAATAAGCTAACAGTAAATAATAGGTCCTTAATTTTTCTTTTTTTGGAAACGTATCTTGAAACCATCGAAAATTCTTTGCGTATAGTTAGATTTATATGCCTCAATCTTGTGCTGGTTACATTTTTCCTAAGAAAATACATTACACTATCCTTTTCTTTTTTCTTTTTCTTTTTTAAAAAAAGGAACCTTTATCAATTAATTTCATTCACAAGTATTATTAAGCTTATACATAATAACTAATACTAATTTCATTA
>CATIWM010531784.1:0-15973 GCA_949671775.1 Mallotus repandus | reverse complement strand
CTCAAATACTGTCTAAAAAATATTAATTAACAATAATTTCAACTGAAATATAAAAATTACTCATTTATACTAATTTTTCCAAAAATTCATTTTTCACATAAATATTCAAAAATTCATAATAAAAATTCTAGACATAATTTTAATAAACTTTCTTCACAAAACTTGTTCAAAATAATTATTAGAATTTATTAAAAATATATTCAACCCGATACCAGAGTGGTACTGGAACAATAACTCCAATCACTGGAAATAGTACAAATTTCAAAATAATTTCAGAAAAATAAATAAAAATCATCAATATGTAGCTCATAACCTCTACAACAAATAGTCCTAAAGCACCAACACCTAATAAAATCATATTGAAGCTCAAACCAATGATTTTACTCAAGAACACATAATCTAAAAATTGAATTTTGAGAGGCTTACCGGAGTTAATTCCTTAAAAAAAATTAAGGAATTGAGTTGCCCCGAGGATGAGGAAGCTAAAGAACCCAATTTTTCCGGCTGGACACGCCGGAAAAGTCACTGGGCAAGAAAAGCTCAAACCGGCTCGAACCAAACCAGAATAGGAGAAGACAGAAAAGAAGGCGGCTGAGGTGGCTGGAGGTGGACGACTGAGGTGGCTGGCTGCAGGTGGTGAGGTGTCAGTGGTTCAGGTAGCTGGTCTGACCGGAAATGGTGGAAGGAAGGAAGAAATAGAGGAAGAAGAAGAAGAAGAAAGAAAAAGAAAAAGCTTTCTTGCGTTTTTTTTAAATAGCTGCTGTCCTTTTTTTTAATTAATAATAATAATAGAACACTAATATAAAAATCAAATTTAGCTCTCTTAAAATATACACAATAAAATAATTTTATTAAAATAAAATTAACACACTTTTATACAATAATAATTAAAATAATTTTCATCACCAATTATTCAAATTTAATTTTACAAAATAATAATCTTAATATTAATAAAATATTTATTAACACTGCAAGTCTCGAAAATATATTTTTTATAATTTGTAAAAATTCAGATTATAACATTATCACCATGTAAAAATCAAAGAGGTACGAACTTTTCTTCCTCAATGTGTGCATTATGCATTCACTCTGAAATTTTTTTGAATAGAACAAAACAAAAAAGCAAGTTCATTGTCGATCTTCAACTTTGTGTTTGGTTCTTTTTGTAATGGTTTAATGGTTTTGGAATGGGTTAATGGATTTTTCTATAATGTATATTTATCTTCAATGTGTTCTTTACCTCAGTTATAATGTAGCTTATAGAAAGCAGAAGAAAGCATCGTTTGTTAATCTGGTGCAATGTTCAATGATTGTCAGGGAGTGCATTGAAAAATTCAAGGACTTGTATAAGTACCTAAGGATATTTGTCCCAATGAAGAAATGAAGAGTGAGAAATACATTCTTGACATGCAGACATTGAATTGATCCAACTCGGTTCAATTTATTTATTTTATATTTTTAATTTTATGAACTTAACTGAACCGAACCGAACTGAACAGAAATTTACTTTTGGTTTAGTTCAGTTTTATACTTAAAAAATTATTAATTGAAATAATTGAATAGACCAAAATTTTATTTTTTAAATAGTATACTAATACAATAAAAATATTAAAATAACTAATATTTGTAAAAACTTAATTTGGTTTGTTAGTTAAATTTTAATTTTTCAGTTCAGTTTGATTTGATTCAATTTGATTATAATTTAGTTCAATTCAATTAATTCAATTCAATAAAAAACTTAAGCCTTATGCGGTTCAATTCCACCAAGAAATTCATTTCATTTGGAAATGAATTTCAAATGGAATTCATTTATAAATAAATTTTTATTAATGAAGTGTGTTTAGTTCAAATGAATAGTTTGTAGAATTCATTTCAAATAAATTCCATATTTTGTTATATTGTATTCAGTTTAAATCAAGAATTCAAGTTAATTTTGATTTTGGTCAAAAATACCCTTCTAAATAGATTATTTTTTACCTTTTTTTTTTCTAATTTCATATTACATTATTAAAAGTGTGATTATTTAACATTTAAATTAATATTTAATTTATTTTTAAATATTTATTTTTAATTATATTTTTTAAACACACAGATAGAGTGAAACATGAGATTAGCAAAATCCCAACACTCAACATTTGGCTCCCATAAACTTTTGGTGTGTGGTACACAGTTTCTAAAGATTGTAGTCACATGCAAAATACTAATAATAAAAGTCTTACAATCTCATTCTTCATTTAAAAATAACTTGAAATCTTACAATTGTTGTTAAAAAAGAAGTGTAACAAATTAAATTTAATATTATAGTCTAGATATTTATCTCTATTTTCCTTTTCAGCCAATCCAGTTTAATGTCATCATCACATGCAAAAAATCTTTCAATTAAATGCTCATTATCCTTCAAAAAGTCAAGGGCATTCATTAACTCCCACTTCTCCAATCCTAATTTTTTTTAACTCCATTATAATTTCACTTGCTGTGTATATACGTTGGTTAGTTGTTGTGATCGCACGTGCAATTTCTTTCATTGAAGAAGTTACTTCCATAAGCTCATCAGTAATGATATCAGAAGTGATTCTTCTTTTTTTACCACCTTTGGAAGGTAGTTTTGATGGCCTTAAAGTTGATGAAAAACTATCGGGATGGTGATTGAAGGATAGATCGAGTCAAAGGATCTTGTCTATCTAGAAACACATCATTCATTTGCATCTCATCAATGCCTTCAATATCTGAAATCCATTCTGCTTGCCACCTATGAATTTTTTCCTTTGCGGTTTCAACTCCATTTCCATTTTCTCGATCTTTTTCTAATAGCTCACGAGCATCTGCCAAAAAATAAAGTTCTTTTCCTCACACCAAACAATATTCACTTTTAACTTGTAATAAACAATTTATGCAACTACTCACTCAAACACATTAAAGCCAATTCAGACAGTGAAGTGAAGTCAGCACAACTACCTCACATAAAAGATGCAAAATGAAGGAATAGTTTACTGCTATAAACTGGTGGATGTTAAAACTCAGCAAAATAATCATGTTCTACAAACGGTCTTTATAGAACACAACAGCAACATAGAGTTTTATACAGCATAACCTTTATTTTCAAAAAACAAAAGCATAAAAAATGTTCACAAGATAGATATTTCCAATAATAATATTACAGACCAAATAATAGTAGTAAAAACGAGAGAGAAAATGTAGTTGCTCCACTGTTCTCCCCAAGCAACATGAAGTTAATGAGGGACAAATAAAAGCAACACAAGTGATTATGCTTTAAGGGTATAAGTCAAGTAGGAATCAGTTTGTATACACACTGACCAGATAATTAAGCAACCCAAACTATAGCTCATTTCAAGATTCTTAAAATATTAAGCATATAAAAAGTTCATATTTTAGCTAGAACATGAATTACTTACTACACAAAATTCATATTCAAGCAAAATTTCAAAGAAAGCACAGAACATACATTTTCCAAATAAATAAGCCTCTCTAGTCTAAACTGCGATTATAAACTGCTGATATTAGATCATGTAGTTGCTCAAGTGTTCTAAAGCAATTATACCACTACAAAGACTTCAAATTTGAGCTTCAATAGATCATGTAGCTTTACAATTGATTTATTACTTACCAACGGTGAATGATGATTGAAGGAAGACAAAAAAAAAATGTAATAAAACAGGTAGGATGTGACTAAAAATTACAAAAGATAAGGCTTTTAACATGACAAAGATTAGCATCCTAATGATTTTTTTTCTTTTTAGGTTTAAAAGGCTAGGTTAATGAGGTATGAAAAATTGAAGTAGTGGCATTTTTGTAATTAATTGCAACTTTGATATTTCGGATTTTGGCGATTCAAAAGCCCAATTTAATTGGAAATGGACCAAGGATCAGGAGTCATGAGCTTTGCTCATGAGCCCCATTATTTTACGAGCAAATTCCTTCATTTAGGCCTTTAAAAGGGCAATTTTGTGTTTTACTTATTTTAGAATTCTTATTTCGTAGTTGGTTTGGGATTATTTTAGGGTTTTCTATTTAAGTCTTTTTTTTGGCTTTTGGACATTATTATGAATAATAGAATTTGACTCTTTTGAGATTTCCCAAAATTCTTTGAATTTTTATGCCTATTTCCTGAATTTGAGAATTGCAGGTTGTAGAACATTAGTGATTGGTAGTCGTGCGTAATTTAACAATCACTAATATTTATCCTAACAATCTTCCGTTATGCCAGTTTGGTATCAGAGCTGTGCTCCTCGGACAAGATGTCTCACAGAAGACAGCAACAATAACCCCAACAGTAGCGTGTTGAAGAAGTTTATGAGCATGATGACCAATGTCGCTTTGAGTAGCGGTTCAAACAGTGAATGGAACAGATGGAATAACGGATTGACACCATTGTGGAATAGCTCACGGAGAGAATGGGTGAGTTGTTAGTGAATCAAAATAGGGGGCAGCCGAACTAGCGACGGGCCCCTACTCTTGATGACATGAGAATCATTTTGCTAAAAGAAACGATGACGAAGATGACTATGGTGAAGGTTATTATGACATGTCGCATAGACATCATCGACAATATGATGAGAATGATGATAGGAGACGATGGTAGGCAGGTATGCGAACTGAGATCCCTGAATTTTATGGTTCCTTAAAACTAGAAGAATTCCTTGACTGGTTGGCTATGATGGAAGATATCTTAGAGTTTAAGGGGGTGCCAGAGGCTCAACGAGTACTATTGATGGCAACCAAGTTTTGAGATAGGGCGATGGCTTGGTGGCAGTAAAATAAACAGACCCGAGTCTGATTGGGAAAGTAAAAACTCATGACTTGGGAGAAGATGAAGAAATAGATGCGTGCCACGTTCTTGCCTTTTAATTATCAACATTTAATGTACCAGAGGTTGTAGAATTTGAGGCAAGGGAACCGTTCAGTTGATGATTATACAACTGAATTTTACTAGCTGATTGCTCGCAATGAGGTGCATGAGACAGAGGACCAATTGGTTGCTCGATATATTGGGGGTTTAAGAGAACAGATTCCAGAGACAGTAAACATGTTTGATCCTATGTCTATTTCTGCGGCACACCAACGGGCTTTGCAGGTCAAAAAGAGGCGACTAGGTGGTTTTATTCTGGATATGGGAGTGTAGGAGGTAGTAGTGCTGTGAGTCGTGTGAGTGGCGGAATGGCCCAAAGGGCTGCTGCGACCAAACCAGGGGTAGTGCCAACCACTGCACAAAAGGCTGGTTCGAGTAGTGGGATTAAATGCTTTGCATATGGAGAAGTGGGTCATAAGCATTATAAGTGTAGAAAGAGGGGAAAAAAGTAATGTTTGCTGAGGTAGATGAATAATATGATGATGAAGAGATCACTGAATTAATAGGCGATCCGGTATTTGATCCAGATTATGTAGAGGAGGAGGTCGTGACTGGTGATGTAAGGGCTACTTTGGTAGTTAGGAGGTCCTGCCTAACACTTAGAGCTGCTAATGATGAATGGCTACGAAATAATATTTTCCAGTCTAAATGCACTATTAAGGAAAAAGTCTGTAAATTTGTGATTGATGGAGGTAGTTGTGAGAATATAATTGCAGCAGAGGTAGTCTAAAAATTGGGAATTCAAACTGTAAAGCATCCTAAGCCTTACAAGTTGGCATGGTTGAAACAAGGGGGCGAGGTAACAGTGTCAAAGCATGCCTTGATTTCCTTTTCTATCAGGGCAAAATACAAAGATGAGGTTTGGTGTGATGTGATAGCCATGGATGCATGTCATTTGTTGTTGGGATGACCTTGGCAGTTTGATGGAGATGTGACTTATAATGGGAAGACTAACACTTACAGTTTTATGTTTGAAGGAGTGAAAATTGTGTTAGTGCCTAATAAGGATCATGATTAGTCAAAGCAAGTGCAGGAAGACAATAAGGGCTGTGTTAATTTATTAACCTTGGTGTAGTTTGACAGGGTAGTGCAAGAATCTGAAGTTGTTTATGTCCTATTTGGAAAGTTGGTGGACAAAGAGGTAGTGGTTCCTAATGCAGTCTTACCAATCCTGGAAGAGTTCAGTGATTTGTTTCTAAAGAAATTTCCTGAAGGGTTACCTCCCATGTGAGATATCCAACATCAGATTAATTTGGAACTAGGTGTAGCCTTGCCGAATCGACCACACTATAGGATGAGTCCTAGTGAGCATGAAAAATTGAGAAGGCAAGTGGAAGAGTTACTGGCTAAGGGATATATTAGAGAGAGCTTGAGTCCTTATGCGGTAGTAGCCCTTTTGACACAAAAGAAGAATGGTTCTTGGTAGATGTGCATTGATAGTCGGGCCATTAACAAGATAACTGTCAGGTATCGTTTTTCTATTCCTAGATTAGATGACTTACTTGATCAGCTTAGTGGGGCTACGATTTTTACTAAATTGAATTTGAAGAGTGGCTATCATCAAATACGGATTCAAGCTGGAGATGAATGGAAAACAACCTTTAAAATAAGAGAGGGGTTGTATGAGTGGCTAGTCATGTCGTTTGAGTTATCAAATGCACCAAGCACTTTTATGCGTGTTATGAACTAGATTTTGAGGCCTTTCATTGGTAAGTGTGTTGTTGTGTACTTTGATGATATTTTGATTTATTATGGTAACCTGGATGAGCACCTTAGTCAGTTACGAGAAGTCCTCACCGTGTCGCGTAGAGAAAAATTCTATACTGCCCTTAAGAAGTGTGCCTTCTTTACTACTAGTGTGATTTTTCTTGGGTATGTTGTGTCAGGTAAGGGCCTGCAGGTAGATGAATCCAAGGTTAAGGCTATGAAACATTGGCCATAACCTACTACCATTACTGAGGTGAGGAGTTTCCATGGATTGACTTCATTTTATCGGCATTTTATTCTTCATTTTATCGGCATTTTATTCCTCATTTTATCAGAATTATGGCGCCTATCACTGATTGCATAAGGTAGGTTTGTAAGGACAGATGAGGCAGAAAAGGTGTTTGAGTTGATAAAATTATGCCTTACTATAGCTCCTATTTTAATGTTTCCAGATTTTCATCAACCTTTGAGTTACATTCATATGCTTCTAAGGTGGGAATTGGGGCTGTTCTGAGTCAAAATAGCAAAGCAATGGCGTATTTCAGTGAGAAGTTATCAGGGCCCAGATTGCGTTATAGCACTTATGATGTCAAATTCCATGTTGTGGTTCAGGCTATTAAGCATTGGCGTCATTATTTGTTTCAGTGGGAATTTATCTTGTACACAGATCATAAGGCATTGAAACATTTACACAGGTAAGATAAGATTTCTGCTAGGCATGTGAATTGGGTTGCTTATCTTCAGAGGTTTACTTTTGTGGTGAAGCATAAGTTAGGTGTTACCAACAAAGTGGCTGATGTGTTGAGTAGGCAAAAGACTCTGTTGACTCAAATGTCCATTGAAGTTCCTGGTTTTGATTCCTTTGCAGAATTATTTGAAACTGACCCATATTTTTCTGCTATTGTGGCTAAGGTTAAAGCAGGTGAAAGAATATATTTCCTGTTGCATGATGGATTTGTATTTAAGGGTAATCAGCTATGTGTTCCAGATTGTAGTATGTGTATGTAAATTATTAAATAGTTGCATGGTGAAGGGCATGTAGGATGAGACAAGACTGTGCAATTGGTGCATGCTCATTATTTCTTGCCTACCATTCGCAAGGAAATTGAAAAGCTGGTGCAGAGATGTCACATTTGCCAAGTTTGTAAAGGAATAACATCTAATACGAGTTTGTATATGCCATTGCCAATCCCTTCACAGCCTTGGGTGGAGCTCAACATGGATTTTGTGCTAGGATTACCATGCACACAGCGAGGTAATGATTATATATTTGTGGTAGCTGATTAGTTTTCAAAAATAGTGCATTTTATTCCATGTAAGAAAACCACAGATATTGTTGTGTAGCTCAGTTATTCTTTCAAGAGGTTTATAGACTGCATGAATTGCCTATATCTATTGTGTTTGATCGAGATACAAGGTTTCTTAGTCATTTTTGGTAAAGTTTGTGGAAAATGGTGAACACGCAGCTTAATTTCAGTAGTGCCTATCATCCACAAACAGATGGGAAATTGAGGTGGTGAATCGATCTTTCGGTAATCTATTGAGGTGCTTAGCAGGTTAGCATGTGAAGAGATAGGATCAAAAGTTGTGTCAAGCAGAGTTTGCTCATAATCATGCAGTCAATCAGAGTACTGGTGTATTTTGTTGTACCACGAGGACCGCTGGATTTGATTCCTCTCCTAGATAAAATGAGAGTTCATGGCAAGGCAGAGAATTTTGTTAGTGGATTACAGGAAATTGATAAGGCTGTCTATGAAAATTTAGTCAAAGCTGCTTCCAAATATAAACAGGTTGCCAATAAGAAGAGGCAGTATGTCGAGTTTGATGAGGGAGATTATGTGTGGGCAGTTCTTACCAAGGAGAGATTTTTTCTGCAGGTGCTTATAATAAGTTGTTTGCTAAGAAGATTGGACCAGTGGAAGTTATTGAGAAGATCAACCCTAATGCCTATCGTTTGAAGCTGCCTAGTCACATTCGTACTGCGGATGTTTTTAATGTTAAACATCTGATTCCATATGCAGGTGATTGATTCGATGAGTCAGATTCATAGGCAAATTTCGTCCATCCTAGGGAGAATGATGCGGACATAGAAGAGCAAGCAATTCGGTTCCTGGAAAAATATGAAAAATTGAAGTAGTGGCAGTTTCGTAATTAACTACAACTTTGAAATTTTGGATTTTGGCCATTTAAAAGCCCAATTTGATTGGAAATGGACTAAGGATCAGGAGTCATGAACTTTGCTCGTGAGCCCATTGTTTTACAGGCAAATTCCTTCATTTAGGCCTTCAAAAGGGCAATTTTGTGTTTTACTTGTTTTAGAATTCTTATTTCCTAGTTGGTTTGGGATTTTTTTAGGGTTTTCTATTTAAGCCTTTTTGTTTTTGGCTTTTGGATGTTGTTATGAATAATAGAATTTGACTCTTTTGAGATTTCCCAAAATTCTATGAATTTTGATGCCTATTTCCTGAATTTAAGAATTGTAGGTTGTAGAAGATTAGTGACTGGTAGTCGTGCACGATTCAACAATCATTAATATTTATCCTAACATTCTTCTGCTACATCAGAGAGCCCATTACCATGATCATCTTGAAGCTTAACAATAGAATTTTTTCTCTTATGAGCTGAAGCGGCTCTATGAAAACATTTAGAATTAGATGTCCTACCTTGAGCCAATAAAGCTTTGCTCTTTATTTCCAAAAAACTTTCTGCTTAACAAGAAGAGAGTTAAGTTCAAGCCTAAGAGAATTCACTTGAAGGACAATAGCATCAAAATTATCCCTCTTGAGCCAACAAATTTGAGCTCGACATCTAGTTATACTGCCTTTAAACTTGAGCCTCAAATCATCATCCCATTTTGATAAGTCAATTCTGCACTGATTGATTCTATTTATAAAGTCACAATCCTTATGTCTTTCCTAAATTAACCGGACCTGAAATGATGCACTCTAGAGGATGAACTATTATAAAGATTTAAGAAAAGAGCAATATGATCACAGTTAGTTACCTTGATATTGTAAAGCATGCCAAAAGGGAAATTATGTCTCCAATTCTTTGAGGTAAGGACTCTGTCTAACCATTCCTTCATAAAGTTTACAGTGCCATGACCTTTTTTCCAAGTGAAGTGATAACCTACCAGATCCATATCAAGTAAAAAATAATCTGCATAGCCTCCTAGAAGCCTTTGATGCAATAATGCGGATGAGGAAGGCGACCATTCTTATCAGACCGGTGAGGCACCAAGCAGACATATTAGGCAGGGAAACTTCAATGTCAATATGATTGGAAGAGTAGCTTATAAGCCTTGTAGCATCTTAATATTTTTAGAATAATGCAATCCTACCCCCGTTATTACTTCCCTCAGCCATAAACATCCTGTCATACTATAGCTTCTTCTTTACCATCAAAATTTTTTATTTACTAGTTTTAAGTTCTATCATAAAGATGAACTTGAGATTATACTTGGACTTAATTTCCATTAATTCATGTACTTTCTGGGAATTGCCCAATCATCGGTAGTTCAAACTAATGGTGCTCATAATGATTGGCAGGTCTGGCAACCAGAACCCGACGTATCCATGTTTTTTGGGGCCTCAGAATCCATAACATTTGATCTATCAGGATCTTCAGTAACTTGGGCTAAGTTAAGGCCCATGTCACTTGTATCCATAGGTTGGGCAATAACATCAGACCTTTCAAAATTAGAAAGTTAAGAAACCTTCTTTCTCTTAGGCTCGATAATTACTACTCCATTTGCATCAGTTGACTCCAAATTCTCACTATTATCTTTAATCACTCCCTTACCTTTACCATTGTTTGAAATACAAGGTAAAGAAGAATTTAACTCGAAAGATTCATGATTTGTGAAATTATCTGTAGGAATCATGCTTGTATCAGTGGTTATACCACTCTATGAGTTTACCATATTGGTTGAAGATTTCCCATCTACCAGATTTTTGTCAGCTCCGTTTTGCTAATTATCTAGCCTGAGCCACCGTTAACCATTGTTGGGACCAGATCAATGAGGAAAAGCTCGTAACTCAGGGCCAAACAACATTGTAATAATTTTATCCAGAAAGTTTATAAATTTCTCACAGAATTTGTCTGAGTGTCCAATGATTCCATAGAAAAAATAAAAACTTGGAAGCCGTTCATACTTAAAGTTTACCCAGAACCAATCACCTCCTTGCTTTTTCAACTTCATTATCCTTTTCAAATGCTTATTGACATCTAAATAAACTCTAATTCTCATGAAATTCTTCCATGATCCTGTAAATTTATTTTTGTATGCCATCACATAAGTCCCAACAAAGTTACCCACCTCTCGAGCAACCCTTTCTGACATAAAACCATAGGGGAGATCGCGAAACAAAATCTAAAATTATGTGTGATTAAGAGGTACTATTTTAGGATTTTCATTAGCAGTAAGCTTGTGAGTTATGAGGAGATGTTGATCAAAGGTCGAGGGACCACCCTCAATAACCCTATTCATATCACACTTATGGTAAAACTTAAAAAGGAATAAGTTTAAATCTAACTCTGAGATTGACACTCCTTTCATCGGTCTCCATATAGATGCCAAAGTATTTTTTATAGCATTGACATTAATATTTCTATCAATGAAAAATTTTCTGACGAGGCATCACTGATAAGAAATTGGATAATCCTTCGTTACAGCACCCTCCAATTCCATACCATGATTCGAATCCTCCTCCAGGACCGTACTAATTCCTTTAGAGAGAGATCCGTAGTAGAACTTGTTAACATCGTTACTTTGAGAAATGGATTTCTATGCATAAAAAACTTATACAGAGACAAGACAAGACAACTAAAAACTTGTACAGAGATAAGACATTGAATCCTAATTTAAAACTTCTAAAAATTTGATTTGTTCTTGGTTTCAAATTGAATTTAAACACACATAGAATGCATGATTTAAAAAATTATAATGAAAAATAAAGAAATGCTAAATGGAAAATGATTTCAAACGTGATAACTTGTTCCTAGAATCTCCAAGTCCTGTAAGCAAGCAATTAACAAAATGCAAGGTGAGAGAGGTGGGGAGGATCCCCATAAACCCTCCGATGCCTAAGTCAAAAAGGGTTGAGAGAGTTTAGAGAGATAAAGAGAGCAATGAGCTAAAAGAATAGAATGAATAAGAATGAGGGATATGGAGAGTATTTATAGAGATAGGGATGCTTAAACCTGAGAGAAATAGGATTCCTAATCTATCTAGGATTTGTGCCTTTTTGGGGGTCTCTTTATATTCAGAAGTCTTCTTAATTAGGACTTTCTTCCTACATGGATTGGACTTTCTTCTTTTGCAAGTAATCCCTCTTTAGGATAACCCTTATCATAATAGGAATCTATATATGGGATATCAAGAGTCCCCCCCGAAAGTCTGTTCGGATATTTATGTCCTAGATTTTTGGATATCATAGAATCATTGTAAACGATGACGAATAACTCAAAGTAGTGATTTCTTTACTAAAGTAATGACTGTGTTTATAATCCTGTCTGGTGGTGAAGGGTGAGTTAAGGTGGCCAGCCTCAGTCACAGAACATGGAGATGCTCAATATACCAAGTCTTGGAGTCTCAATGTATGAGTATAAGAATCTTAAAGTGCTAATTGAACTTTTAAATGCTCGGCGTTATGAAATTTCTTGAGAGATTAACCCGTCAGCATTATGAAATGACCTGAGGGGACCAGCTGTTGCTGAAGTTTGAATGCTCGGTATTATAAAATGTCTCAAGAGATTAACCCTTCAGTATTATAAAATAACCTGAGAGGACCGACAGTTGCTGGATTTTAATGCTCGATGTTATAGAAATGACCCGAGTTTTCGAACCTCGATGTTCTGGAAATGACCTGATGGTGCCAGCTTCAGTCACTGGACTTAGATGCTCGGTGTTATAGAAATAACCCGAGTGTTTGAACCTCAGTATTATAGAAGCAACCTAAGGGTGCCAGCTTCAGTCACTGGACTTAGATGCTCTGTGTTATAGAAACAACCTGAGTGTACAAACCTTAGTATGATAAAAATGACATGAGGGTGCCAGCTTCAGTCACTGGACTTAGATGCTCGGTGTTATAGAAATAACTCGAGTGTCTGAACCTCAATATTATAGAAGTGACCTGAGGGTGCCAACTTCAGTCACTGGACTTAGATGTTGGGTGTTATAGAAATGACCTGAGTGTACAAACCTCATTATAATAAAAATGACATGAGGGTGCCAGCTTCAGTCACTGGACTTAGATGCTCGGTGTTATAAAAATGACCCGAGTCTTGCGGAAGCATTGGCTTTTAATGTCACGCCTTCTGAGATGCCTCATTTTAAATTTTAAAAACTGTCACGTCTATTAGTGTGTCAGAAGAGGAGACAATGATCATAACTACTTGAATAATGAGCTTTGATTTTTCCTAAAATACCCTTAAGGATAGTAGAGATATCCTTGATTCTTGCAAGGGTATTATATGGTATTCTAGAACCTTTCATCATCTTTAAAAACCCATCTTTTCTCTCAATTTTTCATCTTTACTTTCTCTGTGCATTCGTTCTTTTACTTTTTTTTGCCTTCAAGTGCTTTTTGCTTCAATGTTTATCGCCTTTTCTGAAGAATTTCTTGTTGGTTCCCAGGTGAATACCATTTCTTTCTTGTTATCTTTCTTCTTTTTGTCCTTTCTTCTTGAATTTTATGGCTCCCCAAGAGCAAGTTAAGTTTGATTTATTAGTGTCTAGGGTAGATGAGGGCATGCTGGAATGGTATAGGAGGAGATATAGTATTCCCTCAAATTTTGTCTTGTATACTGTGGAGAAAAGTTTTAGGGCTCACGAACACTTTTTAGACATGGTGAAGATGGTCATTTATGCTAACCAGTTAGAAGGGGGGTTAAGGTTCCCCATAGACCCTTTTGTTAAGTTTTTTTGAATAGGTTTAACATAGCTCCTAGGTAACTCCACCCTAATAGTTACAGGATTTTGACTGGGTGTATTGAACTTATTCATAAGGAAGGTAGAGAGCTAGATTTAGATATGTTCTGGTTTATGTATAGTTTAAATAAGAAGAAAGGGGAGCTGACCTTCTCTTTGTCATCTACTACTAATCAAAGTATATTTGTTAAGCTTCTGAACTTGTAGAAGTCTTGGAGGCATAAATTTTTTATTATTGAACACCCGTTAGATTTTATCAATGTCCAACATCTGTGGGTTGACGAATACCATAAAGTAAAGCACCTTCTAAGGTTATCTGAAGAAGATATGAATCTGGCACATTCGTTGCATGATCAAAGCATAGTTGAAAGTACATATGCTAAGACCTTCTCTCAATAATACCTCTAGAGAGTGTATCCTAGAGATAGAGATGCTGATGGTAAGTGCAGATCTTATGAAGGTATCTTCTAACTTTTCTTTTCCTTTTATTTGTAGATGGTTGATTATTTCAACTTTGCGAAGGACTCATTTCAGATGTTGATGAGCTAGAGGTACAGGGGACCGTCCAAACCATTTAGCTTACCCTGGAATAAGAGGTCCTGGAAATCTAAGCTGATCCTCAGCATAGCTTTAGGGCAAAACCAGTGTTGAACCCTGCTCAGAAGGATGTTTCTAAGTCTTCCAAAAAGTGCTTCTGAGCTGAGGATGCAAATGATGAGAAGGAAATGGTTGATGGGTTGTTTGTCAAACATCCAAAAATACCCAGATGCCTGGACATGAGGAAATGGCTTATGTTAACACTAAGATCAGGGATTAGTACGTTGAGTCCCTACGCTTTCTTAAAGATATCTAGAGATGGATGGATGTGGAGAAGGACGAGTTGTTCAATTCTTTGATTATGCATACTCTTGACGTAACTTCCTTGACTTTGGCTTTATTATGATTTTGCATGGATATTCTGGGTTCTAACACTGCTTCTCTTCTTTCAGTTGACTTAAGGTCGGCTACTGGCTAAGGATAATTATTATTTTTTGAAGAGCCAGTAAAGAGGCTGAGGTTGGCATTGTTGCCATCGATTATGAGAAGTAGCTGACTAAGGCCAAGGAGGTGTTAAAGCTCTATCATACTAAGCATGTGGAGGCCAGATCTGAAGCTGAGGCAAGTTAGAAGATGGTCAAGGAGCTGGAGCATTCCCAAACTCAGCTTACTGCAAGAGTTGAGAAACAAGACTCCTAGCTAAGAGCTCTTAAGGAGGAGTTGGCGAGGGAAAAGAAATCTCGAGGTAATCATAAGAAAAAATACCAAAAGATGATGAAAGGATTCCTTAAGGCCTACAAGTCTGAGTGTCAGAGGATACTACTTACTCAGTATCCATATTTGGACTTCTCTGAGCTTGAAAATATTACTTCTAATGATCTATCAAAGTTGGGTACTGAAGAAGATGCTACCAACAAGTCTATTTCCAAGCAATTAAGGGATCTAAAGGTTATTGGAAAGACAACTGCTGCTGAGAATTTCGCTTTTGAGCAACCTATGGATCCAAAGGTTGTCGGAGAAAAGTCTATTTCTGAAGCTGCTATTTCTGGTTCCAAACCTACTCTATAGTGTAAGCACCCAATTTCGGGATAATTAGAGCATGGATGTGACAGAGGGATAATTAGAGCATGGATGCGACAGAGGACCCGATGATGAAAATAGACTGTGAAATTAGATTTATTGGATTTGATTTATTGGTTTTAAACAAAATTGTAAATTATTTTTATTTTAATTATTGCTATTATTAATTTTTTTATTATATTTAAAATAGATTTAAAAAAATTAAGTTTAAAAAAAAAAAGATGAATGGGCCTAACGGCCCATTCATCAAAAATTTTTACATCTTCCGTTTTTTTAAGCTTTAACGTTTTTTATTTATTTATTTATTTTATTTATTTATCATTTATTATTAGATTTTGATTAGGTTATTTTGATAATTATTTTTATTTTATTAGATAAATGTATAGATAAAATTTTTTTTTTTTAGATAAATAATAAAATAATTTATTTGATTTTTATCCTGTAACCAATTTAGGGTTACAGGATGGTGTCTTTATAAATGCGTGATTTTCTTTCACGTATGGGAGGTTTTTCATTTTTCTTTTTCTCCCCACCTCTATGCAGTACATTTTTCAAGTTTTAGCCGTGAATCAGATCCAAATAAATCAAAATCACGGACAAACACAACCAAAGCCACAGGCTTTCATTAATGGTGATCATCTTCTGAGGGGAATCAATACTGCATCATCAAACTAGTTCTTTTTCTATTCCTTTTTCTTTTTTTTATTTGATTATTTTTATTTTATTTTATTTGATTTTTTTATTTACTAATCTTTATTTATTTTTTGTGTTTATGATTTTGGATGGGATGATTTGAATCCTTGGTGGTGAACAAGATCTATGAAGATCCATGGAATGCCATGGATTAGTTT
>CATIWM010531751.1:0-19456 GCA_949671775.1 Mallotus repandus | reverse complement strand
AGCACGAGGAGCTCCTATGGCCTCTCCACCATTGATTGATCGAACCTTTCTCCATTGCCGAGACCCACCAAAACCAAAGTTTGAACACATTGAGTTTCACCCTCTACTTACTATGAACACCACTTCCATTGAGAACCCAACTCAACAACAATCCAGTTGTTTCGAAATCCTTAAAATCACAACTCGTCTACTTGACACATTGAAGACTAAGGTTAACACCAAAGATGACAAAACCAAGTACAGTAGCTTTCTAATCTTAACTGCACATATATGGCGTTGCATTAGCAAAGCTCGTGGCTTGGCTGATGATCAAGCCACCAAGTTGTTCATAGCTGTTGATGGTAGAGCCAGATTGGACCCCCCAGTTCCACAAAATTATTTTGGCAACATGTTGTTCTTTGCTTCACCAATTGCTTTAACTGGGGAGCTATCCTCTGAGACGTTGAACGACACTATTGAAAGAATGGACAGGGAAATAAAGTAAATGGATGATGAGTATTTAAGATCAGCCATTGATTACTTGGAGTTGCTAGGTGATTTTACGTCTATACAGCGAGGACGACCCAGTACCTCTCGATACCCGAACCTCATCATTGTTAGCTGGATGAGGCTTCCTTTATATGAAGCTGATTTTGGGATGGGGAAACCTGTGTTTGTTAGGCCAGTAAATCCACTTCCAGGTCTAGGATATATAATTCAAACTCCAACAACAGACAACGATGCGAGTTGGGTATTGGTCATTTGCCTAGAAGAAGATCATATGCAATCATTTCTGAAACTGTTTCATGAGGTTTCGCTTTGATCACTTCTGATATTTTTGAAACTGTGCCAAAATATCAAGTCGGCTCATTCATCTCTTGGTGTTGATTTTACAGACCTCGTGAATCTTCTATTTTCCCATTTTTTCGTATTTTTTGTTTTTCTTTTGTTTATGCAAAAGGGATTTCAATTGTTCCAATAATATGATCAATATATCATATCTTATCTAATTACAATAAAATAAAAAATCAATCTTTTTCCATATATCTATATTCATATAGATGGAATTCGTATCATAATTCGGAATATCTAATTTTTTTGTAATCAAGATCAATCTTCCAAAGAACAAGACTTTTTTCGAATAAGCCAATTCATTTGGAACCCTACAGATGCACTCTTTTTCCTTCTATTCATACTTTATTCATTCAGAATTCAAACGTATTTTTTTTCCCTTACTTTCAAGCTTTCAACAAGTTGATAATTAATATTATGACTTGGGTTTGTCAGCAGAAATTTAACTTCTTCTGTTCAAACAATGCTGTGATTTCTCCTGGTTAATTAAATTTAATTTCAGCAAACCTTATTTTGCAAGTTGTTGGAAGACTTTTACCGAGCCGAATTAGTTAAAGTCTAGTTAACTCTCAATTTAGGTCAAAAATATATATCAATATTATCAAAAAAATTTAGTATTCTTCAGTTATCGATTTCCAATTTCAATAATAAAATTTTATCAGTTATATTACAAAAATTAATACATTCAAAAAAAAATTTATAATACATTATTTAAAAATTAAATTTTAATTAAAGAAAAATAAACAGAAGCTTTTCTTAGGAACTCAACTAACTACGTTGATATACGTTTCAATTTTCCATGCAAATGTTGTAACTTTCTCTTCTACCCCTCTCTTTCCTAACTGCAGAGGCAGTTCTTTTCCTTTATTTCTGTTTATTTTCTTTATATATTTGGTTAGCTTTTAATAATTTTTTGTTATCTTCAATGGATATCTTTTAGGGATTTTTGTCCCATCTTCTCCTCTTTCAAATTTAGATTATTCTAAATTTAATTTTATTTTTCAGATTTAATATTAAATCTACTATCAAATTTCTCACCCTTAGAAGAAATTATGAAACTAAAAGCGAATAATAGGTTCTTTATTTTCTTGAGTTATCTTATAAAAAGAGACATTTATGCAAGAAATCAACCAGAGAAAATTTTTTCTACATGTTTCATGATATTGAATAATGATGAGAATTTGATAAATTTCAGATGGTATATTCATCAAGAAAATCTTGTTGCCTGTGGCTTTGGGAAAGATGGTCTGCTCCAATCTGATGGAGCATAAAGTTAAGTCTCAATTATGAATTTTTAGCCATCTAATTTTTTTAAAATTTATTTAGCTTACATAGCTTTGTTATTGAAATCAAGACTGCTCATTTGTGTTGGACTTTAGATTTTTTGTATATAATTTATTTTAATGTAACTTTTCTAGTTGTTTAAAAAAATTAAAAACTAAATTATTGTGAATAAAATCACAGGGCAAATTAAGATAATTTTTCAATATTTATTAAAATTCTTTATTATTCTTCTCTAAAAAAATTCTTTAGTATGCTTCAGTTATCAATTTCCAATTTCAATAGTAATTTTTAACTTTTTTCACTCATAATAATACTTTTATCAACTATATTCAAAAAAATTAATACATTCAAAAATAAATAAAATATTATATTATATTATTAAAAAAATAAATTTTAATTAAAGAAAAATAAACATCAGTTTTTCTTACGAACTCAACTAACTATTTCCGTACGGTCAAATTCCCACGCATGTACATTATATAAATGTTGTTGTGACTTGCTATATTTGAAAATTAAATCCTCTCTTCTTTTTCTTCTCAAAAAGCTCTTTTTTTTTTTTTTTAAGAATCTATTTGAGCTGCTTCTTGGAGGTCTTTGATAGTTGATCTATTATCAAATTTCTCACTTTTGGAATAAATCAAGAAACAATGAGGGGAAAATATGTTTGATGAGATTTCGGTTTGATTTCTGATATATATATGTTCAAACTTTTAACAAGTTGTTAAATAATATTAAGAATGGAAAGGTTCAAAGACTTGGGTAAAATATTTAATATTAACTTTAATCTAATCAAAATTTTAATTAAATAATAATAAATTACTCTTAACCTTAAAATATTTTTACTTCAATATTAGCTTAAAACATTTATAATATTTATGTTATATAAAAATTTAACCAAGTAAATTCACTTTTTAACTTTGAAATCTAACATTTTTATCTTTTATGCTATGCATCTCCTCATCATGCAAATAATATAAAATTAGTATGGCTATTGAAGCCATTCTCAGAAATGCAAAAAATTTTAAACTTCTTTAGCACTAGAGTAAGTATCTACTCTTATCATTGTCCTATTACAAAAGGTATTTATTTTCAAATTAAATCCAAAGATAGATGTCACCTAAATGAAGGATCGATGTAATCCAAAAGCATAAGAAATTCGAAAGTCAACTGAACTGGTTGTCCAATTAAAACATAAAACCTGTAGCCAAAACATGCATATTGATAGATTCAAGGTCAACCAGCATCACTTCAATCAATTGGCAAAAATTATTTTTATTTAAGTAATATTTTAAAATTAAACTATAATGTATACAATTATATTAAATAATTATTAAGAGACTTTAACCATTTCTATGGTTCTACTTAAATCAAACTAATTAAAGTTCAATAATTTCTCAATACTAATGACTCAGAAAAAAAAAAAAATCAACGTCAACTTAAATGATAGCACGCGCAGACATTATGCAGCCACTTTTACAATTAATCAAAGCATGTATTGAGGTATAAAAGCTTGACATATGAATTGGTCCTCATTTCAATTTGATTTTTAAAATTTTCTTGACAAAGACATTAATATTTAGAAACATATATATTCAAATTTACATTATAATTATCCACAACTTGCAAATAAAAAATATATCATTTAGATGACATCTATCAAATATCATAAGAATTTTTTTTTAAATTGATGTTTCCGATATCTAATAATTACAAAAACTCTAATTAAGTCAAAATTCAAGATAAATGGATTCATAAAAAGAACAAAACTATTCGAATTTGAGGCAATGGATACATAAGAGAGGCAAAACTCTCTCAGCACCAATTTTCTCCATATATAAGATTCAAATCTAAGACCTTATTAAAGAAATTCAAAAAAAAATAGATATATTAGTAATAATTTGCTCTGATTACGAAACATCTCTGCTATTGGCCTATCTATATATATATATGCCTCTTTCTGAATCATTTTTAGCATATATCTTTTCAAATCATTTTGTGGGTACTTAGTACCTAAGAAGATGAAGGTCACAGTAAAAGAGTCGACCATGATACCTCCAGCTCAAGATTTGCCCAACGAACATCTTTGGCTGTCTAACTTGGACTTGGTGCACGAAAAAATCAGCATGCCTACACTTTATCTGTACAAGAAGTCGAATGATTCTTGCTTTTCATTTGAAGTTAAAGCTCTAAAGGATGCTCTGAGCAAAGTTCTTGTGCCATTTTATCCTGTGGCTGGAAGGTTTGGAAGGGATGATAAAGGCAGGCTTGAAATATATTGTAACAACAAAGGAGCCATGTTTATAGAAGCTGAGACAGACTGTGCAATCGATGACCTTGGTGACTTTATGCGTAATATGGAACTTCCGCAACTCATCCCCACAGTAGATTATTCTTGTGGAATCTCTTCTTTCCCTCTTGCTGTTTTTCAGGTACAAATTTCAATTTTTTTTTTTAGAAATTCTTATTTGAAATAATTTAATTCAATTAATTATGGGTAAGATAAATGTAAAAATTAACATTTATGCAAGATATGATCAAATAAATATCAAACAATATAAAATTTATATTTTATTTGAATTAGACAAATAAGAAATTATGAAATAAATTTTTAAAATTTGTATAATCCAAAATATTGCGAATAGTAGTATTTTATAAGTTTTGTTTATATTTCAAAGTTTATTTGTTTATTTATTTCTAGAATTTAAAATTATTTTAAAGATGCATATATAAATTCCTATTTTTAATTTAAAATATGAAAATATTATTTTATATAAAAATTTATATTTATATTCTTAATTTAAACTATGAAAAATTAAAATAATTGGATTTATTTTTAATTGTGAAAAAATAAAAAGTGATACAGATGAAAAATAAAAAATGGTGTGACCGTTAGAAATACAAAACTTTAAGGACCAAAAAAAATAATTTGTGTTAGAATATTATATTTTAGTCCATGAACTAACAACAAAATTGAAGAAATGATAAATTAGCATAATGAAAACGAAACTCATAAATGTTATAATGTATTTTCAAAAAGAAGAGATCGATTGATATATTTAAGTAAATCTCAAGGATTTTAGTATATTGATGTATCTCCAGCATATGGGCGACCACATACTTACATATGTGATTTGATAACATCACTAATAGCATATATTCTTCACTTAATGATAGGTAACAACATTCACATGTGGTGGAGTGGCCATTGGAATTCGACTTCACCATGTTCTAGCAGATGGTATTGCTGCTCTCAATTTCATCAACACATGGTGTGATGTAGCACGAGGAGCTCCCATCGCCTCTCCACCATTGATTGATCGGACCTTTCTTCGTAGCCAAGACCCACCAAAACCAAAATTTGAACACACTGAGTTTCACCTTCCACCTACTATGAATGCCAGTTTAACTCAGAATCCAACTCAACAACAATCGACTTGTTTCGAAATCCTTAAAATCACATCTCGTCTACTTGATACATTGAAGACAAACGTTAACACCAAAGATGGCAAAACCAAGTACAGTAGCTATCTGGTCCTAACTGCGCACATATGGCGTTGCATAAGTAAAGCTCGTCGGTTGGCTGATGATCAAGCAACCAAGCTATTCATAGGTGTTGATGGTAGAGCGAGATTGCAACCTCCAGTCTCGTACAATTATTTTGGCAACTCAGTGTTCACTGCTGCACCAATTGCTTTATCTGGGGAGCTATCCTCAGAGACGTTGAAGGACACTATTGAAAGGATTGATAGGGAAATAAAGAAAATGGATGATGAGTATTTAAAATCAGCCATTGATTACTTGGAGTTATTGGATGATTTAACGCCTATATTGCCAGGACCCGATAGCGTCCGAGGCCCAAACCTCAGCATTGTTAGCTGGATGAGGCTTCCTTTTTATGAAGCTGATTTTGGGATGGGGAAGCCTGTGTTTGTTAGGTCAGCAAATCCACTTCCAGGCAAAGGATACATAATGGAAACTCCAACTCCAGAGAAAGATGCGAGCTGGGCATTGATCATTTGCCTCGAGCAAGACAAGATGCAATCATTCTTGAAACTGTTTGATGGGTTTTAATCTGATTTTTGAAATGTTCAAGCTTTCAATAAGCTATTTGCCTGCCTGCCTGCCATTGTTCACTATATTATTCATCGGTCCAAAACATCTTTTTGCTTTCTAAAATAAAAAAGAATAATTCTAATGATGAAGATAGGTGTAAATGGAGGCAATATCAACAGTACTATTCACCGCAACATAAACAAGAATAAGGAAAAATGTGATCCGCAATAATACTATTCACCGCAACATAAATCATTATTTTCAAGTTTTCATGTAAATAAAGCATAAAGAATATTCAGCTTAAGATAATACCTGGCATGTATCCTATATGTGTTAAGCTCAGAGTTTGGTGTTATTATTGGTTCTTGTAGGAAGTTGTTAGCTCAGAATGGATTAATGTCTATTTCTTTGTTAGACGGCAAGCCAACGGGGTTGCTCATGCTTTAGTAAAGGTAACTCGTTATCAGTCTTGTCAGTCAGTTTAGCAAGAGGTTCCCTCCTTTCTTAGAGCCTCTTGTTCTGAATGATCAGTTGTAACTTTGTTTCTAATTTATGAAAGTTTGCTCCATTTTAAATAAATAAATAAATTAAAATTAAAATTAAATAAAATCTAATTAAATTCTAATAAATTTTATGAAAATCAAATAGAAAACTGATGCAAGAGTTGACACTAACAGTTACTAAAATATTATTATAATTTTCAAAAATTATTATAAAATTATTAAATATTTTATTAAAATATTTAATAATTATTTTATCAATTTATATAAATTATTTTATAATAATATAATTGGAAAACCCTAACCTCCTTTTCTCTTCACTTTCTCTTTTTTCTTTTCTAACCACTCATCTTTTTTAAATAAGGAAGGGTATTGCTTGCCATTCTTGATCTGAAATCACCCTTTTACAGATCTTTTTATCAATTTATTTATTTTTCATGATTTCGTTGTATTGTTGCAGCATTTGATTTTTTATCGTCTTCACATTTTGGTTTCCGTCGTCTTAGTACGGCTTTTTATTTGTATGTGGGCGATTCATATAGGTAAATTACATTCAATCAAATAGAGAAAACAAATCACTTTATGGTCATCAGTATGTTGCAGAACTTGAGTCATAGTATTCTAATCACTATAGTATTATCAAATTTGTAGGCTTTGAGCCAATTTATTATACAATAACCTCGGTGTTGTTTCATGCTCTATATTTTTAATGACTTTATATCTATGTTTCTATCGATATATTGTGATGTAGACCAAAAAGCCTTGAATTATATGTAGCGTTTGGATTTGAGAAAATATGTTAAATTTTGCAATGCGGCTTCTAAAGGTTCTAACTTTCAGGCCCGATTGAACTGCGAAGCCCATAATATATCAAAACAAAGTTGATTCTGAGATCCAGGACAAATGTTATAGGGTTTACTTATAACATGACAACTTTAAGCCCAAAATCCATTGTTTAGGGCCTTAAATTTCAGTTTGAACTTTTATGTTTATTTTTGAAATTTTTTTTTGTACTTTTGCATTTTTCTTTTAGGGTTTTCCCTTGTTAGTATTTATTTGTCTTTTTCGGTTGTTGGAGAGTGTTTTGTTGAATTGATAATCAGAATTTCTATTTTTCCCAAATATTCCATATTCTTTGTGAATTAATGAATTCTTGGATGCCTATTTCCTAGTATTCATGTTGAATCAACAGGTTATAGAAGGTTATTTGATGCCTATTTGTATACAAACCAATGACAAGCGACAATTATCCCTTTTAATCTAGGCTTCCGCTACGTCATTTGGCATTACAGTCGATGTTCGTTCCTTGGTTTTTGTTAAAAAAAATGGCACACAAGAGACAGCAGCATTTGGATGATGTTTATGAACGTAAGGTTGATCAACAACTCAATTAACTGTTGGATGAGCGATTCGAGCAGATGATGGAACAGGTCATGGAGAGGATGGCAAATCATAATAATAATAATCAAAATCACCATAGGGCACCTATTAATGAAGATAATTCTGATGAGGAGAGTAGTACTGAGGAGGTCCCTTGAAGGCAACGCAGAGTAGTTGCAAAAGAGGATACTAGGCATTGGGAGATTGGAATGCGAACTAAAATTCCAAAATTTCATGGTAGCCTTCAACCAAAAGAGTTCCATGATTGGCTGGCTACGGTTGAGGAGATCTTGGAATTTAAAGGAGTGCCAGAAAATAAACGTGTGGCTTTAATGAAAACCAGATTGCGTGGTAGAGCTACTACATAGCAGCAGCAATTAAAATTGACTCGCACCAGGTTAGGTAAAGAGAAAATTGCTACTTGGGAAAAGATGAAGAAACATATGCGAGCTACATTTTTACCATACAATTTTCGGCAGTTAATGTATCAGCAATTGCATAATTTGAAGCAGGGTTTGAGATCAATAGATGATTATACCACTCAGTTTTACCAACTGATTATGAGAAATAAAATTCAGGAAACAGAGGACCAGTTGGTGTTGCGATACATTGGGGGCTTGAAGGTACTCATTCAGGATACTGTGAACATGTTCGATTCTATCTCTATTTCCGCTACTCATCAAAGGGTGTTAATGGTGGAGAAACAGTCACGATGTGCTACTAATACTATCAATGTTGGTGTTGGTGCTGGTAGTAGTACTGGTGTGAACAAGGCAGTAGGCAGTAATATTGGTAGTAGTAAAACCCCTAGTTAATTTAATAGGGCATTTGACAGCAGTAATATGAAGTGTTTTGGGTGTGGGGAAATTGGATACAGGCGATCTGAATGTAAGAAAATCGCTAGTAAGAAAGCCTTGTTTATTAATACAGAGGATTATAATGAGGAATAAGTGGAAATTGAAGGTGAAGCTGTGTATGATAAAGAAGAAGCAGTCGATGAAATGCTCCTGGAGGGGGATGTAGGGACTACCTTGGTGGTTAGACGTTTGAAACCAAAAGAGTGTTCAAAGGATGATTGGCTACGGAGTAATATTTTCCAATCCACATGTACCATCAAGGATAAGGTATGTCGTTTTATAATTGATGGTGGTAGTTGTGACAATTTAGTGTCTATTGAGGCCGTCCAGAAATTAAATATTCAGACTGAAAATAATCCAAAACCTTATAAGCTAGCTTGACACCAAAAGCTGGTTCAGAGGATGATTGGCTGCGAAGTAATATTTCTAATCCATATGTACCATCAAGGATAAGGTATGTCATTTTATAACTGATGGTGGTAGTTGTGAAAATATAGTGTCTATTGAGGCTGTCCAGAAATTAAATATTCAAACTGAAAACAATCCAAAACCTTATAAGCTAGCTTGGCTAAAAAGGGGTGGTGAGGTAGCAGTGTTTAAGAGGGCTATGGTTTCTTTTTCAACTAGTAAGAAATATACAGATTTTGTTTGGTATGATGTGGTAGCCATGGATGCATTTCACTTGTTATTGAGTATACCTTGGCTGTATGATAGAGTTGTCAATCATGATGGGCGAACTAATACCTACAGTTTTATGTTTAATGGGACTAAAATTGTGTTGCTACCTAGTTGACAGGTGGTGGGGAAACCTAAACCTGCAGGTGAAGCTACTACCCTAATGTCTTTGGCTCAATTTGATGAGGAGTTGCAAGAGTCAGAAATAGGGTATATGTTGATGAGACATAAGGTGGCAGAGTCAATTACTGTTCTAGAAATTAAGTCAATTACTGTTCTAGAAATTATGGCTCCATTAATTGCAAAATTTATTAAAGTGTTTCCTGATGAGCTACTAGATGGGTTACCTCCACTACGTGATATTTAACATCAAATTGATTTGGAGCCAGAAGCAGCTTTGCCAAATAGACCCCATTACAGAATGAGTCCTTATGAGCATGAGAAGTGGCGAAGGCAGGTTAAAGAGTTATTGGCTAAGGGACATATCAGAGAGAGCTTAAGTCCTTGTGCTATACCAGCTCTTTTAACACCAAAAAATATGGGTCTTGGTGTATGTGTGTGGGCAGTATAGCCATTAACAAAATTACTGTCAGGTACAGATTTCCCATTCCTCGTCTTGATGATTTACTTCATCAAATTAGTGGCTTAACTGTGTTTAGGAAATTGGATTTGAAGAGTGGGTACTATCAGATTCGTGTTAGGCCTGGGGATGAATGGAAAACAACATTTAAGACTAAGGAGGGGTTGTATGAGTGGCTTGTGATGCCTTTTGGCTTGTCTAATGCTCCTAGTACTTTTATGCGTATGATGAACCAATTATTGAGGCCTTTTATTGGCAGATTTATTGTGGTTTATTTTGATGATATTTTGATCTATAGTGCTAACCCTGAAGAGCACTTGCAGCATGTGAGAGAGGTTTTAAATGTGTTGCGCAGAGAGAAATTTGATGCAGCCATGAAGAAATATGTTATCATGGCCCCCAAGGTGTTGTTTTTGGGGTATGTAATTTTAGGAGTTGGTTTGGAGGTTGATGAGGCAAAGGTGCAAGCAGTGAAAAAGCGGCCTAGACCAATGACTCTGATAAAAGTTAGGAGTTTCCATGACCTTGCATCATTTTACAGGCATTTTATTGCTAATTTCCGTAGTATAATGGCCCCCATTACAAATTGCATGAAAGGTAGCAAGTTTAAGTGGATAGATGAAGTAGAGGCATCATTTCTGTTGATCAAAGAATGCCTTACTAGAGCACCAATTTTGGTGCTACCAGATTTTTCACAACCTTTTGAGTTGTATACTGATGCTTCTAAGGTTGGAATTGGAGCAATGTTGAGTCAGAATAACAGACCAGTGGCGTTCTTCAGTGAGAAATTATTGGGCTCCAAGCTGAATTATAGAACTTATGATATTGAATTTTATACAGTTATGTAGGCTGTGAGGCATTGGAGGCATTATTTATTCCACAGGGAATTTATCTTATACACTAATCACGATTCTCTAACGCACCTCCATAAGCAAGATAAGGTGTCTCCAAAACATGCCCGATTGGTTGCTTACTTAGAGAGGTTCACTTATGTTGTGAAGCATAAGGCTGGAATAACCAATCATGCTGCTGATGCATTAAGTCATCGAAGCAGCTTTCTAGTGACCATGAGAGTTGAGGTACCTGGCATAGATTCCTTTCGTGACTTATTTGTTGCTGGTCCATATTTTTTTATGGTTTTACAAGATATCCAGGATGGGAAAAGGACATATTTCTTGTTGCATGATGGATTTCTATTCAAGGGCAACCAGTTATGCATTCTGGACTATAGATTGTGTTTGCACATAATTAGAGAGCTGCATGGAAAGGGTCATATTGGAAGGGATAGAACTCTATAGTTGGTACATGCCTTTTACTTTTAGCGAACCATTCACAAGGAGATAGACTAGTATATGCAGAGGTGTAGAATCTGCCAAGTCTCAAAGGGGGCTGCCATAAATGTGGGGTTGTCCATGCCACTGCCGATTCCTTTACAGCCTTGGGTTGATATTAGTATGGACTTTGTCTTAGGATTACCACGAACACAATGAGGTAATGACTCCATCTTTGTTGTTGTTGTTGATCATTTCTCTAAGATGGTGCATATCATCCCTTGTAAGAAAACCACAGATGTTGTTAACGTGGCACAATTGTTTTTTCATAAGGTGTATTGTCTTCATGGGCTACCTACCTCTATTTTCTCTGATAGAGATACCCATTTTCTTAACCATTTTTGGCATAGCTTATGGAAGATGGTAAATACTCAGTTGAACTTTAGTAGTGCATACCATCCTCAAACAGATGGGCAGACTGAGGTTGTGAATAGATCACTTGGCAATTTATTATGTTGTTTGGTTGGTGATCATCTGAAGAGCTAGAATCAAAAGCTATGTAAGGAAGAATTTGCTCACAACCATGTTGTGAATAGGAGCACAGGTTTTAGTCCTTTTCAGGTTGTTTATTCAGCCCAGCCTAAAGGTCCTCTTGATTTAATGACACTGCCTAGCAAGACAAAGGTCCATGGGAAAGTAGAAGATTTTGTTACTGGGTTGCAAGATGTTCATAGGACAGTCTATGAAAATCTGTTTATAGCTAACTCCAAATACAAGCAGATTGCAGGTCAGAAACGCAAGCATTTGGAGTTCAACGTGGGTGATTTTGTGTGGGTAGTCCTAACAAAGGATCGCTTTCCAACTGAAGAGTACAACAAGCTTTCTGCAAAGAAGATTGGTCTAGTGTAGGTTATTGAGAAGATCAATCTCAATGCATATAGCCTCAAGCTACCTAGTCACATTCGTACTGCATATGTTTTTAATGTAAATCATTTGATTCTTTTCTTTGGAGATTCATATGATGATGATGTTGTGTCAAATTCGAGGTCGGATTTTTCTTGGCTTGGGGGGAATGATGCGGACCAAACAGCCCTGGATTATATGGAGCATTTGGATTTGGAAAAATATATTAAATTGCGTAATACGGCTTCTAAAGGTTCTAACTTTCAAGCCTGATTGAACTACGAGACCCATAATATATCAAAACGAAGTTGATTCATAGATCCAAAACAAGCATTATAGGGTTTACTTGTAACACGACAGTTTCAAGCACAAAATCCATTGTTTAGGACCTCAAATTTCAATTTGAACTTTTATGTTTATTTTTGGAGTTTTTTTGGTACTTTTACATTTTTCTTTTAGGTTTTTTCCCTTGTTAGTGTTTATTTGTCTTTTTGGGTTGTTGGAGACAGTTTTGTTGAATTGATAATCAGAATTTCTATTTTCCCCAAATATTCGGTATTCTTTATGAATCAACAAATTTTTGGATGCTTATTTCCTAGTATTCGTGTTAAATCAACAGGTTATCGAAGGTTGTTTGACGGCCATTCGTGCACGAATCAATGGCAAGCTACAATTATCCCTTTTAATCTAGGCTTTTGCTACATCATATTACTAGTTTGAATAAATTTTTAATTAATTTATAATTAATAATATAATTTTTAATTAATTTGAATTAATTCCCATAACAATGAATCTAACAATAATTGTCCCATGGAAAATGCTAAAACATTCTCATTGCAGTCTTATAATGTTTTTAATGCATGCACCAACTCGACTAGCTAGTGACGGGGAATTTCATTTAGGGCGAAGATTTATACACTCCACTCATTGATTTTTGCATTTCATTTTTATTTTTTTAGAATTGTAAATTACATAACTATCCTCTATTGAAAATTTGTATTCTTTTATTAATTATAATTACTAAACTACTATTTTTTTTATTTTTCTTCCAAATTCTTTGTTTGATATTTAACATTTTTTTTTTATCTAGGGGAGGGGGGAGGGGGGATTTGAACCCCTCCCCTAAGAGTGTCAAGGCCCGCGGTTGGACCATTCTAATATAAGGCGGTCAGGCGATATTTAACATTTTAAAACTACTTGTAATTGTATTTTTTTTATGAATAAAATTTAATATAGTCAATTATTTATTTTTTATAAGTACTCTTTAACTTTAACTTATCTTGATTGTAAAATTTGCACCAATTATAGTAAATAATAGAACTTTTATTTTTTTTTATGAACAAGTTTTTTAAATATCATATGCACATAATTTTATTTTTTATTTTTTATTTTTATTGCCATTTTTAAAAAATAATTAAAAATCAAATTCTGTGATTAAAAAAATCATTATAAAAATTCAACAATAATTCATCATATAAAAATTATTCAGAAATTCAATGAATAGAGCTAAAATCAATTTACAAGAATTTAAATCAAATATATCCCAACAAATACTCTAATTAAATTATACTACAAAAAGTCTATTTGATAAAAAAAATTTATAGCACTTACTTTTCTATTATTAATATATATGTGTGTGATAACACTTGTCTTAAAAATTAAAATTACAAAAAAAAAAATTATATGATGAATTTTCATTAAATTTTTATAATATATGTTTTTAATCATATAATTTGATTTTTATATTATTTTTTAAAAAAATTATGATAAAAATAAAAATAAAATAATATGCATATAATATTAAAAATTGTTTATAAAAGTAAAAAAATTAATTATAAAAAGTAAAAAATAATTGTTATTTTTTTATAATTAATGTAAATTTTATAATTGTCTAAATAAATTAAAAGGTAAAAGAGTGCTTATAAAAAACAATTGACTGTGCTAAAGTTTTTTAATGCAAAAAAAAAAAAGATATAAGTATAAGCACAAATAATTTTATAATTTTAAACATTATAATTTAAAAATAATAGTTAATGAAAAAAATAAACACTCTAAATAAAAGGTAATTAGGTTACCTAAAATTTTAAAAAATAATAGAAGGGGTGTAAAAATTTTCACCCTTTCATTTATTAGTGACAGGTAATCATCAATCATTGGTTGAACTCGTCAAACTCTGATGGTGATTTCGTTTATTAGTGACAGGTAATCTTCACCCACCAAATGGAAAAGATATGCATGACATTTATTTATTTCATTCAGATTTTTCAAAAGATTGATTGCTAATTTGTATGATAAGTTTACTGCTGGTATAATACAAAAAATAAAAAAAAATTTTAAACAAAAAACTTTTTAATATAATTATTTAATATAAGTGAGATAAATAAAAAAATTTATTCGTTACAGTTGGATTTTGTATTACAATGATATCAGACCTTATATCTCATGTGGATTTTACAAAAAGATAACTACTAAACCATTTTTCAATTGATAATTTTTATTTATTTTCAACGATCAATTAATTTATATTTTGAGAATATTTTTAATTGTAAAGATAGAAAGTCTTACATATTTTATTTTATCTGTATTGATTAAATTTAAAATCTTTAAATTATAACAAACAACTATTGGAATTAGTTAGCAGAAATTAATTTCAGTTAAGTAATGTCTCAAGTTTGAACCATCATATATATAAATATATTAAATTAATTATTAAAAAAAATTTATCATATTTATAATCCTATTTATCTATCTACATATTATATCTACAATATATAAAAAAGACATTGTTACATGTAACGGTTTAGGATATGATAGAATAAAATTTTATTTTTATCCACCATAATACATAATACAGGGAGATAAATAAATTAGAAAAGAACAACTTAGTAAAATATCTCGAGTTGCAATACTCTGTAAATATCCTTACACCGAAAAGAACATTTTCTCTCTTCTTTTTTGGTTGCAATGCAAGGAGTACCATAGGCTCCGTACATGACCCAGTACGTTTTATAAAGAGCAAATTAATTTTTTGCCAATTTACATTTGGGAAATGATTTATGTCGCGATTAGTGTTGATGACCGTAAGTGTACGGGTTGACAAGTTATAAAGTGGAGAATAGAGTATCGTTCTCTCGAGAATTAATGCTAAACACCTATTAGTCTTAATAGTAATTGTTTAGAGTTTGTAATTATGATTTGAATAAAGTAAATAAAGAACTAAATAACAAATAAACAAAGGAATATAAATCAAGTAAATACCAATCAAATTAATAAAGGAAATGAATCAAGGGCATGTTGTTGGGAGAGTAAACACCACATTTTTATTAAATTAATTTGATAGAATAGATCAACTTCTCAATGCATATCTCAGGTTTTTCAACAATCATTGAGTACTCTTTCTCAAGTAGCCACTCAAATCCACAAGCATCAATCAATTGAGATTTATAGTCATAGCTTAATTCTCATCATCACCATGAATATAAACCAACATCAAGCATGCAAGGCATTATGCAAAACCTATTAGAGAATTACATAAGATTAAGCTTTCTCAAGACATTTAATCTATCTGACATGAGTTTGTGGGTTTTTTAGATCTACTAACTCTCATTGCATAGATCTAAACTAGCGTTATATTTGGCCACAATATAACATTCAACAAAATCAACAAACACAATATGCATTAAAGAAACAATAACAACTATCAAATTAACATTAAATCAAATGGGTCTCAAAATCCCAACAACATTCAAGAACTTAGCCAAAATTGGCTATATAATCCATCATTCAATATTCAAAATACAAAACAAGAGATTAAGAATGGAAAGAAAGTGAGAAATGTTATCAAGGAGCTTGACTCTTCAATGGGTCTCCTTCCTTAGCTTCTTTTTCTCTTTATTCTCCTTCTTCTTCTCCCTTGCTTGTATTAGTGATTCTTGTGAGCGAGAGAGAGAGTGTAGAATATGTAGTCCCCAAGTAATTCATGTCTTTTGTCCTTTATAGCCTCTTCTAGATCACGTCCTTTCACCTCACTTAGATTTTCTCTCTAGAAAAAGTACACCTCAACATGTTATATGCTAAAATCGTATTGCCCGTGATCACGCACAATCCCCGCTAGCAATAGAAGGGCCTCTCATGAAAGGGTCGCGATCGTGCATAAGCTACGCTCGCAACAGAATCATAGCCTATCATGAATTTGCGATCACGCATGAGCTGTGATCGCAAAAGGCTCAATATCAATTTAGGGCTTTGAACTGGGCATCCAGCCACGATCGCGGCAGTAGGCTTGCTCTGCTATTGCTTTGCTTCTTTCTCCTTTTACTTCTCATCTTCACCAATTCACCTCCTAACTCCTTTTCCCAGTCAAAAACAAACAAAACTCAAAAAAATCAAGCAGAGAAAATTTTTTCTACATGTTTCATGATATTGAATATTGATGAGGAATTTGATGGAGCATAAAGACAAACAAGTACTTTAACTTGTAAAAGCTATTAAAGACAAAATTTTAGAAATTTTTAAAAAATTCAGATGCCTAATTATAAAAAACATTGTTCGAACACCAAAACAATAAAAATTAAAAAGTTTAGTTATCATTTATGCATTTATCCCATTCAAATTTAATTAGTGTTATTATTATTCTTTATTGTCTCTTTTAATTTTTTCACTCATAATAATATACTTATATTATATTCAAAAAAATTAATACATTCAAAATATAAAATTTTGTATTATATTATTAAAAAAATTTAATTAAAGAAAAATAAACATCAGTTTTTCTTAAGAACTCAACTAACTATTTCCATATAGTCAATTTCCCATGCATGTACATTATGCAAATGTTGTTGTGACTTGGTAGATTTGAAAGTTAAATCCTCTTCTTTTCTAGTATCTTCTTTTCTTCTCAAAGAACCTTTTTTTTTTTACAAGATTCTATTTGAGCTGCTTCTTGCCAGTATCAACTCTTTTTCTTTTCTTTTTTTTTTTGCCTTCATATATTTTGTTAGTTTAATAATTTTTTGCTATCTTTAATAGGTATCTTCTAAGGGTTGTCCCTTTTTTCCCTCCTTTAAATTTAGATTTTGTTTTAAAATTTGATAGTAGATCATATATTATCAGATTTCTCACTCTTGGCAGAAATCATGAAACTGTGAGGGGAAAAGAGTCTCTTTATTTTTTTTTTGGGGTTATTATCCTATGAGCAATACAACAATTGTAACCTACGTTTTGAGGATAACTTGTGACTAAAATTAATTTGGTAACTTGGTATATATAGCGAGAGATGATGTATTTAAAAGTTAGCTATAGAATTTAAATAGAAAAATATTTTATATTGGAACTCGCAATCTAAACAGTGTGTCACGAGTCTTTGATTTTATTAAAAACACTATCCTCTAAGGTAGATGGTCCCTCATGTATTAGGGACAAAAAAAAAAGTAAAATTTTTCTTTTTGTCTTTTAGCGAGACCCGCTTATATTGCGAGTTCCGACATGTATCATTACCCATTTAAATATTATATAACTATTTTTTTCTATTTTTGGCTACATAAAAAATGGTATTATTTTGTAGCATATTTATATCCAGTTATGGGATTATTTGCTATAAATAGTATATATATATATATAGAGTTAATAATATATTTTATCCATTTAAATTTAAATTTAAATTTTATCTTAGATGCTACTTTATTGTAGCATTATGTGAATTTATTTTATTATTTGTTTTCAATGTGGAATTTGAAAATTTTTTTAGTTTTGCTTTTATATTTTTTAATCAGCTATATTTTAATTTTTGTAGCTAAAATTTTATATAACTAACTACTCTCTCTATTCCATTTCAATTGTTGTTTAAGGTAGTGTTATAAAGATTAAGAATTTCATTTAATAGGCATAATTATAGGTGCAAATGACTATATAACCCTTTTTAGAAAGTAAAAGTTAGTATAAGTTACAATTACTCCAGTAGATAGACTCACTCTAAAATCAAGATATGGGTAAAATTGGAAAAAAGAAATTTATTTTTATTAGTAATCTAAAAATGTCGTTTGGAATGTAACAAATTCTATTTTCTTAAACAACAATTGAAATGGAATGGTGAGAGTACAAATTTATCTATTACTGTGGCTAATATTGTATAACAATCACGATATCAAATATCATAGCGAAAACTTTTATTATTAGCTTTGAAATATTTCATGTTTATGGTCTATGCAATATGATGGAGCATGAAGTTTAAGTTTCAGTCTTTAAAATTTTTAACCATCTAAATCCTTTTAAATTTACTTAGCTTACTTCCAGCTTTGTTATTGAACTCAAGATTGCTCACTTATGTTGGACTTTTGCTTTATTGTATATAATTTATTTTAGTGCTACTTTTCTTAATTCTTATAAAAAAAATAAAAACTTAATTTTCATGTATAAAAACACAAGGCAAATGAAGAAAACATTTTAGATAATTTATTCATTAGATTACTAGTTTTAGTATTTCACTCATTGCATTACTTAGGATGTTATAAAATTGTTGGCATAGGCTAAGTCTGTAGATTGGCTTTCTTCTGGTTGCTACTTTTCCATTGTGTCTCAGCCTTTCTTTTTTTCTTTTTCTTTTTTTTAAAAAAATGAATTTTTATGTTGTTGTTGGTAGTTTTGATATCATCGATCTCATTTCAAGGCACTTTTTTGAATATCAATTTTTATGTTGTTGCTGGTAGTTTGATATCATCATTTTTTGAATATGCATTTCAAAGCACTTTTCAACTTTTTTAGGCCATAGCTGAAAAGTGGTTACAACCCATGTTAGAGAAACTTTGATTCTTTAAAAAAAATTCGGTTGATGTCTAACCTTTTTTTTAAAAAAATTTGGTCATAACCTTTGGTGGTAGAGTGGAAGATTAAAGGTATGTTTGGTTCAACTATTTATCGCAACAGATAGCTGATAACAGTTGCGAATAGTGGATAGCTATTAGCTAATAAATATGAACAGTTTGATAAAATTTTGTTAGTTGTTATTGTTTGCATGTCAATTGACCATTAAGTGTATAATTTATTTGTAAATATAATTTCATATATTTCCTACAATATTTTTTAGTTATGTAAATTATTTAAAAATAATATATAGTAATAAATAAT
>CATIWM010531613.1:0-27759 GCA_949671775.1 Mallotus repandus | reverse complement strand
TTCCTAATTCTTATTATGGACTTAATTGTAAACATTTACAATCTTCTCCTTTTTAACATTAGAATTAATACCACACATATCTCATATATTTCTCATGTCTATATGTTATGCATGTTATGCAAATAATGTAATTTATTAGGTGGGCGTTACAAAATGAATATTGTATACTATTCAAGTGAATATACTATTGACCAAAAAAAAATAATATTACATAGTAGAATTTTCATGTTTGAATAAATAAAAATTATTAAGTATAATAAAAATATTATATATTTATAATTAAAATTACTATAAATATTGATATTAAATGAAAATAATTGAAATATTTTAAAAAATATAATAGTTAGTGTTAAATAAATAAATTTACCTAAAACTATGTAATTTTATAGTAGATTGAGTTAAGCTAAGTAGTATAATATTAAATGGATATTAGATAATAGTAATTTATTATTAAATAAAAAATATTAAGTGTAATAAAAATATATATTTATAATTTAAATTAATATAAATGTTAGCTTTAAATAATATAGTAGTTAGTGTTAAAACAAATGTGCACCCAAAAAAAATGTAGTTTCATAGAGTAATACCACATAGTTTCGCAATGATACTGCGTAATTTTGGTTAAGTTAAGTACCTAACTAAATAATCTAAATTATTAAATAAGTGATAAGTTTAAGTGAATGTTCAGATAATATTAATTTCAGCAAATGAATAAAAATTATTAAGTATAGTTAAAGAAAACTCATAATTTAAATCAATATAAATGTTAGCAGTAAATGAAAATAATTGAATTATTAAGTTAATATAATAGTTTCTGTTAAAAAATAAGTGTCCTTAAAACTGTGTCGTTTCATAATGACATTACGTAGTTTTATAGTGATACCATATAACGACACCGTGTAGTTAAGTTAAGTTAAGTTTGTAGCTAAATAACCTAATTACTAAATAAGTGATATGATTAATGGGATATTAGATAATAGTAATTTATTATTAAATAAATAAATATTATTATTAATAATGAAAACTATATATTTATAATTCAAATTAATATAAATATTAGAAATAAATGAAATAATTGAATTATAAAGTTAATATAATAGTTCACATAAAAAATAATAATTGTACCTAAAACTATATAGTTTCGTAGTGATACTATGTAGTTTTGTTCAAACTAAATTTCTAAGTAAATAACCTAATTTACTAAATAAATAATATAATTAAGTGAATATTAGATAATAGTAATTATGGACACTCTCGGTTTGATCGGCCCGCAACGAAAGTCCGATGATGAGATAGTACAAGTTTTTGGTGCAAGAGGGACTTGAAATCTTCTATGAAATAGACCTGAGAGCTCAAAACTCTAAAATCAAGCCCAAAATCCTATAACTAAGCCTGGATCCTCAAACCCAAGCCTTTCTAGGTTAAGCCTGGGTGAAGAGGCGACACCTCTTCACCCTGGGCATCGGTGAGGCGACACCTCATCAAAGAGGCAGTGCCTCTGTATAACCAACTTCTACATACATTTAATGCCATTAATGACTTCATTAAGTAGAGAATGACCCACCATATCGCATATCTGGAAGTTTTTGACGTAAAAATAAGACTTTTGGGGCAGAAAAGTGAGCTGGAAAAGAGGGAAATGATGAAGGATGATGATTTTTTGTTTGGACTTGATTTTAGGAATTGGGGAGAAGGAAAGGTGGAAGCTTTAAGTAGAGTTTTTTTTCTGGTAAAAAAAAGAGAGGTTGGCCATTACCAGAAACAAAAAAAAACTTTTTTTAACAAAGAAAGGAAGGAAAAGTAAGAAAGAGGAGAGAAGAAGGAGAAGAAATAGAGGTTTTCCAGCTTAAGGAGTCCATTTCTTTGAAGAAAAAGGGAGTTCTTGCACTCAACACATCAAAACCAAGCAAACTAAGCTCTAAGAGCTTAGTTAGGAGTAACCAACTCGTCCAAGTCAGTGAGAATCCTTGTTTTCAAGCTTTAAATTGCTTATTTTCTATAAAAAACATCAACCTCTTGATTTTTACACTCGTTTTGTGTTTATTGCTTGTTTGATATCATATTGATGGCCTAAACATGTGAATTATTGAGTGTAAGTTGCTGGTTTATACATATTTGCATGTATGCTTGAATTACTTAGGAATTAAGAAAGATGTAAAATTTTGTGTTCTTGTTGAAGTCAATGAGACGTCGCCTCTTCTTGATGTGGTGATTTGAAATCGCCTCTTGGTTAGGAGGCGACGCCTCTTTGAAGAGGTGATTGCCTCCCCACCAGAGTCCTGTATAAGTTTGTTTTTTTTTTTGTATCCTTTTGATTTATTTTTAGTTTTTGACATATCTCTGTTGTTTTGTATCTTCAATATTGCATGAGATTGCTATGATATTGGGTATGTTTGAGTAATCAATCCATGTACAGATGAATATTCATGCCTATTTTATGTGAATTAAATTCAATTTCTTTTGTAAATGAAATTGTTATTTCGAAACAGAACTAATCATTCTTTGTTGTAGGGATTTCTTGGTGATTTTTTATCACTAAGTAATTAGTGTATTAATTAGTTCTTGAGAGGTTTTATTTGAATTCATATCGTTGTAATTGTATAAAATGTTGTAATCCCTAATTTTTTCCTTATTCGTTTTGAATGTATGATTGTAATTTCATTATTATTTGCCTTGAATGTTGAGGTGATAAGAATGCCAATGAGATTAATGTGTAAACTTGAACTAAAGTAAAAATCGAAAATGATTACAATCACTAAATAACAAGGAAATAATTCAATAATCAAAGGTAATAAAATACAAAACACACACATAGGCTAACCGCAAGGTTGGGTGGGCATTCAAAGACCCATACCCAGTTTTCAAACCCGATCTCTGATGACGACTTTTGAGAACCTCCGTAGAATCCAGTTGTTGTATAGTGTGTCCCGGATTTTATCCGGATGACGACTTTATCTCCATTTTGGGCCCCAAACTCATTATATATTTCCTAACATGTCCTGAACTTGCATAGTACTATGATCGCCAACCACTTGGGCGCACGATTGACCTCGCTGCCTACAATAATTTATTATCAAATAAATAATAATTATTAAATATAATAAAAAAAACTATATAATTATAATTTAAATGGATATAAATGTTATCATTAAATGAAAATAATTTAGTTATAAAATTAATATAATAGTTAGTGTTTAACAAATAAGTCGGCTTACAACTACATCATTTCATATATAGTGATACGACGTAGTTTTAGTTAAGGTAAGTTCCTAGCTAAAAAATTTAAATTATTAAATAAATGGTATGATTAAATTGATATTAGATAATAGCAATTTATCTTTAATAAATAAAATTATTAAGTGTAACAAAAATATATATTTATAATTTAAATTAATATAATGTTTGTATTAAATGAAAGTAATTTAATTATTATATTAATATAATTATTAGCATTAAAATTTTTTATCTAAAACTACAAATAAAAGTTACTTTTATACATTTATTTATTACATTAAGTACTAGTAGAACCAGAGTTCTCATTTTGGAATTGAAATTTTTAATTAAATAAAAAGATTAACTTTATATATTTATTTATTATATTTATAAAAATATACGTGGAACCAAAAATCTAATGTTAGAATGGAGATTTCTTTTTAAATCAAAAACTTACTTTTGTACATATATTTATTATTATATGTATACAAGTATGTTTAGAATCAGAAATCTTATGTTGAAATTGAGATTTATGCTTAAAGAAAAAAGTTATTTTTATACATAAATATTTTTTATTATATTTATAAAGATACGTGTAGAACTAGAATTACCATTTTGAAATTGAGATTTCTAATTAAATAAAAAAATTAAACTTTATATATTTATTTATTATATTTATAAAAATATGTGTAGAAGTAGAAATCTCATGTTGAAATCAAAATTTCTATTTAAATCACAAAATTACTTTATATATATATTTGTTATATTTATATAAATATGTCTATAATAAGAAATTATATGTAGAAATTGAAATTCTTTGTTAAAGAAAAAAGTTATTTTTTATACATCTATTTATTATAATCATAAAAGTTGGTGTAGAACCGGAATGCTTCCTACCACGTTAAGGATTATTTTGATTGGACTAAAGTCTACACTAAGTTTTGGTTTTCGTTGGAGCATGGAGACTCTTCACGTGAAAGAAGAAAAGCTTATGAAGTTCTTTTGTCTTATTGGTTAATGGAGGAGGCCATATTAACCAAGTAAACAGAAATGCTTCATGAAACATAAGCTATAGTCAGCAGCACCTATATATATATAAATGCATGGTCATTTGTATAAAATTCTTTGTGTGGGCAATCGGTGTGAAAGGGCTGCTTTGTAGTGTGGTAAAATGCATCAAAATGATTTTTAATTTTTTATAAATGTATAGAAAATATGATTTATTTGTAAAAAAAAATGATTTATTTGTAAAAAATTTTTAACTCTATAGTAAAATATGTACTAAATTTTTTTTTAAGTAACTACTGTGAAATTAAATGAAAGTTTGGTATCTAAAAAATATAAATTAAAATTTGATAACTGAATTAAAATAAAGTTAAAATTTAATACATTCCGATACGTTTACTGTGTGTGTGGTGAGTTGAGAGAATTTTTTTGTGAGACTTTGTACTAAAGTGTGCAAAAGAAAATTTCTAATGTAGGTGTGTGGTGTTACTAGTAAAATTAATATTTTTTAATATTGAATTTCTTGACTGGAAATTATATTAATACTTAGTTGTCCCAAAAATTTAATGGGCATAAGAACTAAAATTCAAATCGACATATAAAAATTTAACTTCGAGAGCTTTATAATTTATAACCTTAATTGCTTTAAATTACTCACCAAATCAAGGTCAAGATCACATAAACAACTGGCTCAACAACAACACAAACAGTTAATGCCCCTAATTAAAAATTACAACTTTTTTTTTTTCTTTTAAAACGATGCAGTGCATCTAAACTTAATTTATTAGCGAGAGAGCTCTTAGTCGTCTGACACATTCCAAGCTCTCATCTAAGATTTTTAAATCATACTTGTATGCAAAACCCATCTTTGTCAACTTTAATAAATCAACTGTTTGATTTCTTTTGCTGGTTCCCCATGAATCTAGAATGAGAATTCACTCCTTAGTATCATTACCAATATCACAAAACAAATTTAATCAAGACTCGTATCATAATTTATTGTCCCCATGAGTAGTTCAAGTGGTAAAATATATGAACATTCAGATTGAGAATACTAGAGATCGAACCTTCCACCCTCTATCTTCTCCTCTTGTAGTGTTGAGATTTAATCACTTCATCTATGATAAAAAAAAATCATCATCCGATTAAATTAAGCAATGTTTTATGTACATATTATAAGTGGGGTAATGATACATGTCGAGAGTCGTAATGCCATCCAATGCAGGGCTATCAATTGGGGGTCATTTTGGAAATTTGACCCGTTATTCACTGTTTCCGACTTGTAAGTGGTCACCAAAAGAAAAATGTGCGACATGTAACAGAAGATCGCGGGTAACAAAATAATCAAAGTAGCGTCATTGTCGACGGTCCGTATGAAGTACGAACTTAGTTGCTGAGTACATACACTACGCAGCTCCGAAGGGCGTTTTTGGAAGAAGACTCACACTTAAAGGTGCGTACTGTAGTGGAATTAATATGTTTATCCCTTGTTCTCCGTCACATTTCATCAATGCATCGCGTGGTTCAAGCATCACTGTTCATTCACACCAGATAAAAGCAGCGAACTGGAACTAAATTTCTGCATAAATGTTGTGAATCTGGTTCTGCTTCAGGACGTTATTTGGTTTAGAGGTGTAGTTAGGAGGTTGGATGTAAAATGTGACCTAATTTTCACCAGAATTGCGGAGGATGGTAAAGTGGTATTTTAGGTTTGTTGATTTGTTAATTGAAATTGTTTTTATTTGCTGATTCTGATCGATTTTTCATCTGTATTCGCGATTATCTGTTGATTGTTTAGGTCATATTTGGATTTTGTGAAAATGGATCTCTGTTTGTTGAAAATGGATCTCTTCTTTTTGAATGCTGTTATGCTAAGGAAGTCTGGTGTAAATCGTCTATGTCTATGTTATGTCATTTGCATTCAACTGTTAGTGATTGGAATAGAAATCATTTTAAAAATTAAGATTAAAAAAGGTGTAATTGAGTGATTTGTGTGTAATTGTTATTAACGCATGAAGTAGTTAAAATATTATATAACCATCATTGTATGCGTCCCCATAACATGGATGAGACAGAGATTGAAGCTGCTGGACGGTAAGGATTAGTTATGACCATCTGTTTTGGTACATTAAGAAAGATGTACTTATAGGTACTATCACAACAGCAACAACAATGAACTATTTAAAATTTGTTTTTTTTTTTTTTTTATAAAATTGAGGTGATGTTCTAGTGATCATGCATTTACATTGTCATGATTCTTCGTTGTAACCCTGTTAAGTAGGATTTCACACAGCTCTATAACAATAACAACAACAACTAGGGAAGCTTCCGGGTCGGTGGTTGGCCATCCTTTTGAGCTGCGTTAACCACTACGAACTTTTATGTTAATGGAGATGTATTTGAGATTTCAAGTTGTTTGTGCCACCTATAATTTGACATGGGAGAATCTTATGGTCAGATTGTGTACGGAGATCAGAACCTATGGAAGAGAGCAAGTCTACAAACAAAAGATGCAGTCGCTGGTTACATGGAGTGACCATGCATATCAATTATCTACGACATTTTGGTGTCACTAGCAAGTGATTTTTGTTCTAACCATTGTAATATGAGTGTGAAATTGCAGATGGTTATAGTGTCACAAGGTAAGGATCATGTGGACATTTTGAAACTGCCAAGAAATGTGCTTTACCCACACGATTGTCATTCAGTTGCTATATTTTTATGGATGTGTTGTTACAGGTTCTTCCAGTGATGGTTATGGGAGCCTTTATTCCAGGACCGAGAATGAAATACCCAGTTCAAGAATACGCATGTTCAAGACTTTTAGTTGTTGGGTTGATTCTTTTTACCGTAGCAGATGCAAAAACTTCCCCTAATTTCCACATTATTGGTGCTGTGATGATATGTGGTGCTCTAATTATGGATGCCTTGGTTGGTAATTTACAAGAACCTATACAATGTGTGATTTATGAAGAGTTATAGCTATTGAATTGCGAGGAAACTAACGGGTGCATCGAATTGTCTGTTTCTTGTACTGATATATCGACACTTGCTGATGGTGAAGGATTTGTGCAACTTGATGGTGATAATGGGGAGAAAAAATCAGTGGTTAATCGAAACTCGGCTAGAGGATTTGAGGTCATTGACGGTATAAAGGCTAATGTGGAGAAGGCATGTCCTGGAATTGTTTCTTGTACTGATATATTGACTCTTGCTGCAAGGGATGCAGTGTATTTCATAAGAGCCCTGCTTGATGTGATTGGATTTTGCAGGGTATCATATGTTTTTATGCTCTTATTTACATGTTCTTGTCAACTTTTTTGTAGGCTGGAGGACGCTTTTGGAACGTACCTTTGGGTCGCAGAGATGGCCTAACATCAAGTCACAGTGCTGCTGATGAACAACTCCCATCACCTGTCGAGTCTTTACAGGACATCACTGCAAAATTCACCTGAAAGGGTCTTGAGTCGAAGGATGGTGTTGTGCTCTCAGGTTTGCCTTCTATATTATTGCTTTGGATACCTTTATTTCAACCTAACCTACATTAAAATAAGCATATTGGCAAAAAAAAAAAAATAATAAAATAAAATAAAAAATAACAATTACATTTACGACTTTTTTAAAGTTTATTCCAACTTTTAAAATTTGGCATTAAAATTTTTATATTTTCGCCGATTAATTTCAGTTTTATCGCATATTATACTTTTGTCAGAATTAATAAAGATGCATAAAAGGGGTCATCTTAAACAAAAACAAATCCACTTTACATATCACGTGCATCTTTTGATTTTTTTATCAAATTGTACATTATGTTGTAATTTTTGGAACAAATAGCCCTTAAAACTACATTAAAAATGAGAACTTGGCTTGGAGAAATGAGAAAAAAAAATTGTTAATTGGAGATTCATTTATCTGTTGTACAAGTGGTTGCCAACCTTCATCTATTGATGCATGATCAGACATATAAACACATGCATGCACATTGATAACGTTTAAGGGAATGTAAAATGCTAAATACAGGTGGGCACACTCTTGGCTTTGCTCAATGTTTCACATTCAAGCCAAGGGTTTTCAACTTTGGTGGCTCTGGAAAACCTGATCCAACACTAGACACATCACTTGCACAAAGTCTGCAGAGTGTATGTCCAAACCAAGCAGATTCTGATTCAACGTTAGTTCCTTTTGATTCTGTCACTTCCTCCGAATTTGACAACTCTTATTACCAGCTTCTTTTGAACAATTCGGGTCTACTCCAATCAGACCAGAGACTCTCACGAGCGCCAGTACATCTGCTTCAATGGTCAGTTACTACAGCAGGTACCCTTATTTGTTCTCGTAAGGATTTTGGAACATCAATGATCAAGATTGGTAGCATTGGTGTACTTACAGGACAAAATGGGCAGATTAGGAAGAATTGTAGGGTAGTGAACTAGAACTCGATCTACTTGTGTTCTTGTAATGTAAATTAAGTCCTAAAATTCAGTGGCAAGAATTGCAGAACTGTAAACAACTGCAAGGGACATGAATGTGATGCTTAAATAAGTAGTGGATTCTGTCGTGTCATAAATCATAAAATCAGACAATGGTTTGAAACTTTAATGTATCAATTTAGAATCATCGGAACAATCTTGATATGCTGCGTACAACAAAACTTCGTACTTGAATTAAAATGGATTGTTTCTTCTTTTTCTTGCCGATATACGGATCATTCTTTCTACCATCTCTTGATATACTCCTCGGATTCGTGTATTCTGGTTTGGCTTATCCGTTGCCTTGTCCTGAACTTTAGGAAGAGCATATATTCTGATTGAAAGTATACTTGCTTTTGTACCTCTGTAATGATGTTTTCATCTTTGTTAATTTCTTTGCCTTCGCTTTTATTTCGGCTTAGCTCTTTTAATCTTGACAAGTGCAAATTTCGACTTGCCTCACCTGCAAGTTGCTGTTTCATCACAATGTGCAATTCGCCATTCAACAAGTTCTGTTTCTTCTTGTGCTCTTTCTTGCAATGCATAGTATTCTTCCTGATTGAGTAGAAAACTGGTTTTGTCGTGTGTATATATATATATATTTGGTGCCTCGCAGCTTGCGTAGAAATTGATATGATATGTTCGGCTTGTTTCTGTTTACCGCTTGCTAAATTTGTCAAATTCATCAAAGAAATGGGAGGCCCAAATACAACAGCAAGAAGGCCCAAATACCATTTGTATGCATGAACCATAGGGGAATAATTATCCAAGCAGCAGCACGAAAAATGAAGTGCACATCCCCATTGGTAGGAAAGACTAGCTATCAGAGATGCCGTCAAATTCGTCAAAGAAATGGGAACAAAAAACAGTGTTATATAATCAGACATGAAATTTGGTGTACAGGACGAGCTGTGCGGGTGTTAACAAATAACGCAGTACTTGTTCATTCAGAACAAGTGTTTCAATAAAGGCAAATAAAGAAATGGGGTTGTGAGTTTTATATGTCGCCAACTTATATTGTGTAATATACCAAAGCTTTTATTTGATATCAGTTTGCATAGGGCAAGCATGAGGTGTTTAGTTGTTGATGGATCGTGACATGTCCGAAAGGAAGACAATATGCACATTATTTAACTCTTACCGAGTACTATAAATGAATGGTAATGGTTTTTCCGTAATCTAAAAGGTTTATCTTATTGGTAGGTTCCAGATGTATTGTGAAGTAGAAGCAAAGGTTTGTGTAATTATTGTGTTACCTGTTATCATATTCTGTTATAAATAAATGAAAGTTATTTATGTTGTACCACCATTTGTACACAATATGGTTCCCAAGTGTTCAATTTTATTCTTACCAGTAACTAAATTTATGCTGCTATGTTATTAACATCACAGAAAAGTACAAGTTATGCAAATAATTATGCGTGCGTAAACTAAATGTTTCAGTAACTTGTTCAACAAAATGCTGAGATCGATTCCTTTAAAAAAATTAAGCAAAGAAAATGCAAAACAATGCAGGGATTTTTTATTTCTTATTCTTGGACGAAGTGGTTACAAGAATATACAACCCCACAAAATGTATTAGCCACACATTGCTGCTGAGGGAGATGCCAAGAAGTAGTAATGCCAATCCTTTTGGTACATTTCCCACCCAAAGAATTAATTAAAGTTGATGACAACAACAGCAATACCAATGCAGTTTTTTTTCAGTTAATATATGCATATTTGCTTTGCATCTCCTGCTACAACTGAAGGAAACTATAAAAAATAAACCAGCTGCATCAACAATTAACAATCCCCCATAGCCGAAGCATCCGGTGCAACCGCTGGAATGGCTTTACAACGTGTCCCTCACGATATTCGCTGTGCAAGCTCAAGTCGCTCGCATGAGCAACCCACAGCTGATACAAGAAATCAACCAGGCATCCAAACTGTACACCTCTAATGGCCAGAGGCCGGATTGGCCATTTTGTCGAACTGAAATTCCTAGAAGCAACATAGGTGCCAGCACACGAAGAAAATCATATTATAAACCATAACATCCGGATCCCTTTTGTTTGGTGGGGGTCGTAACTTGGGTGAAGCGGTGCCGAGGATTCGGAAAGTACCTGCTATGATTACAACATAAGGTGAAGCTAGGACAGGTGATGTTATTGAAGTGGTTAGGCATGTCAATACTGTCCACCAATTACTGTAGGTAAGACTCCTTAGTCCTTGGCATCTGACGACCTGAAATATTGCAAGGAATTTTCAATTAAAAACAAGCTAAAAAAAAAGTCAATTATAAAAAGCACAGAGCTATATATATATATAGCTATGAAGGATAAAACACACGAGTGCATGATAACAATGTTACTTTGTTTATTTTATTCAGATATGAGATCTTCTAATCTGCTATTTCAGCATCCACTTTATGCACATTTCTGACCAGGCTTCTAAACTTCCTTCGTAGTTCTTTCAATACAGAAACTGTAAAGATAATGATATATAAGTTAAGAACACACACAGCTAAACAGTAACATCAAACATGGAAAGTTAACAATTCCAGGATGTTGCCTTCTAAATAGAACTATGAACCTGCTCATTCCTACATTACTCCCGAGAGGATATAGATTTGAAATCAATAAAAAGTGACATAAGCATCTGTATCATAACTTTAAAATATCAAAATGAACCTTATTTTTTAAAGAAAAGGAGTACCGAAATTGATATGCCTCTATGGTGCATAATTCTACTTAATGTAATGCTACTTCACTACCCTAAAGCAACGCAACTTAAGAATGTGCAAAATCGATTACTTTTCACAGGGTTTGCAGCATTATGATTGGAAAGTAGTTCTTTTCAGCACATATTTCTCTCTTGCAAATCTTAATAACTAACAAACCCAATATTCTTGACTGATGTTGTCTATAATATAAATGACTTCAGCGCATAGAAGTAATACATTTTACTCAAAACAATTGCTATCAACTGGTTGTTTTGCTATAGAGGGAACATGGGGGATATCATTCATCTCCTTGTCTTTCTCTGAACGGATATCAATCATAACATACTTTCTTGTGGATATAAGGTCCAGGGTCACCTAACAGGACACAAATAAGCATGGATTAAACCAAATTTGAACCATTACATGTTTGCAGGTTGAGAGATTTTAATGTTTAACTACCATAGCAAGTGAGCAGTTGATTATTTGTGAGACTGCAGATCCTCTGCAGCAATCACAGGAACATCCTCTAGGCCCCTATTAAGTGCAGAAACAATTATTTTTCCATGTATACTTCCCACGAACAGGAATTTCTCTGCTGGATGAAGGATGATTGCAGGAATTAGAAGCAGACACTCCTGCATTTCTGTAAGCCTACCTGAGACCAGGTAGGATCAACCTCTCTAGCACACATTAGAAGTAGGTTACGGAAAGTGGAAAAGATACATACAATGTTTGCAAATCAAAGAAAATCATGTTAATTTTAATGCTTCCAGTCAACGTGAACTGATAAAATCAAGCAGCATTTAGCAAAGATAAAGTTATCCATGGTTCAAAACATCAAATAAATTAGCATCATATAGTAGAACATATTAAGGAAAACTAAAGAAAACAATGAAAAAAATTAGAAGGCGAAGCAACTATTTTTCCCAGTTGCTAGTCAGCTAATCCATTACATTGGTAATAGTCGCTGTGTCGAACAATATGTGTAATAGAATGCATTACACAGAAATTGCAATAGTCTGTAGTAAAAATTAACAAATTAACTCAAGCATAGAACAAGGCAAAATAAATTTTAAATGTTTTAACTGATTAAAAGTAAAAGGCAGCAGTTTACCATTTCCATGCCAAGTATTCTATACTGCTCAAAAGCTTTAGGGGTAATGTATTCAGACACTGGCATATGGCGCTTTGATGGTCTCATATATTGACCAAAAGTCATCACATCAACACTTGCAGCTCTCACCTTCTCCATTGTTTTCACAACCTGTTCAGGAGTTTCTCCACAGCCTAACATTACTGAAGTCTTGGTAAGTGTTCCTTTGGGGGCATGATCCTTGGCCATCATCAGAGCATCCAAAGATTGCTTAAAGTTAGCACGATGATCCCTTACAACACCTTCAAGTTCTTCCACTGTCTCAAAATTGTGAGCAAAGACATCTAACCCTGATTTTGCTACACATTTTCTACACAGTTAGGGTCACCTCGAAAATCAGTAACTGCAAAACCAAACAAGAATAAACAACATTACAAAACAAGTCATTGATCAGCATTCTCGGATAAATTGTAACTTCAAACTTTTGCCAGTCAAAGACATATCAACAAGGCCATCTTTGTTGCCTTTGCAAAGGAACACTATGCTAGAATTACTTCTTTTTTCCTTTCCTTTACTAAAGAATCCAAAAAATTTTAAAGTCCATATATAATAATGACTTGAATTACTGTTGAAATGGCATCTATTTTAAGTATAATTATCAGTATTCACTAAAAAAACTGGGAATAGGATTCTTGTGATTTAGACATTCATTTCTGTTTCCAATCACTATCCAATTCCAATTCAAGTTCCATAAATAAACCAACATGCCATAAATTCAAATGGTAGAAGGGCAATGATTCATACCCAATGATTCTATGAGCATGTGAGGCTTCAAAGCATTCAACAAGTGAACAGACTGACCAAAATGATCACTTCCTTGATCAGACAAGTCATCACGACCCCAAGAAGCAATTGCCTCAGCCACATTAGCAGGCTCATCAGGGTCAGGAGGATGGGGATTATGCGATGTCTTCACATTACAAAACCTAAAGAAAAAAATGCATAAACAAAACAAGTACTTTAAAAGCAAAACAACACGTTACAAGACAAAAAAATTGAAAACTTTACCTGCAACCACGAGTACAGGTATCCCTAATAATCATAATGGTAGCAGTAGCAGTTCCAGTTTCGCCACCAGACCAGCATTCAACCAAATTACGACACTCGGCTTCCTCACAAACAGTATGCAACTTCAATTGTCTGAGCTTTTTCTTGATCTGAACGTACTTTTCGCCACCGTGTATAGCTTCTCTCATCCATTTAGGCTTAGGAAGGGGATTTTTCTTGGTACCCACTTCGACAGATTAAGAATTATTGGATTGCAAATCGGTGAATTCGGAGAGAGATGGGGACTCGGCAGCTAATCGAGCTCGGAGACCATCTAGGGTCTGAGGGAATTGAGGATTTGTGGGTTCGACTGTGGAGGAGCAAAGACGGGACCTTGAAGAGTTTAGAGTCCGGAGTAGGGAGGTGAAGCAAGATTGAAACATGGTTGTGTTTTGGGTTCAAAGCTCTCGCCTTTTTGGGAGAGCTGAACAAGATAATGGAACAGAAAATCAAATGAAGAAGAAGAGGATATCGGTTTCACAGCATCGAAGTCAGGTTTGCTTTTGCTGCTCCTGTCTTCCACAAATTACAAAATCGATTCACACCACGATAATAAAAACAACCACACTCTTCGCTTCAAAATTTCATTCCAACCCTCGCCCTCCTTCTGCAACCTGTATTTCCCTGTTTTGCCTACGGTGTATTGTATTTCACTTTACAGCTCTTTACCGTTCCGAACATTACTTGCCTTTTTTTAATTCTCCGCGACGGACTGTAGCCGCTATTCAAAGCGGCTGCTTTTTTTTATTAAAAAAACATCAATCACATAATATTTACGATAAAACCCTGGAAAACGATACGGTGAAAAAGTGAGAAGGACTACTCAAAAGCCCATAGAAACATCCTGCGAATCTCTGCTTCTTCCTCAGGAGTATAATCACTCACAATATGAAAAATGCCTCTAATCTCTTCACCTTAATTTCATCATATCAACAACACTCTTACATAGCAAATCCAAAAGACTCTCTATATCAAGATACTTAGCAGCCATTATCAGATCGAAAAGTCCTTCTTGTCATGATATAGCACATTGAACATGCAGCGAGTATAGCAGCAAGTCCTGTAACTGCTATGACTTACCATATCCACCTCTTAGCTGCATTATCAAACATGATTTCTTACTAAAAACTGTAGCCATTCCACATCAGCATTAACATAAACAAGAAAACATGAATTGATTGTTTACCTTTCTTCTGACCAAGGACAAAAACACTCTTCCTTCATCCTTTGTCTTCTTGAATAGCATTCCTTGAGTCCATATCTCGCTGACAGTTAGGTTGGCACTGGTATAAGCATATGCAATATAAGAACAATTGTTGAGGCATTTTTCCTGACAATCAAAATGACTCAAGTTGTAATTTGAAGTTTTTATTTTGTCTCCTACACTCAGGTATGTTTATCTCTACACAGCCATGATTAGATTTGTAGGAACAAGAGCCAAATGGTGCAGTTCCTGAAATTTCTAGTACGTGAACCTCTTGAATCCAACATACACCTTGATAAACTATGAATTCTAGTTCTGCTACTCCAGGAATATGTGGATTGTCTAGGTTGGCAACCCACACCACCTTCTTCTTGAAAATGAAAACTGGATTCTCATCCTCTATGTTGTACAATATCCCCAGATATCTGCTTCTTGAAATTGCTATGGCTAAATAATCCCAACTTGAAGGCCCCTTCAGCTGAAACTAAGTGATCATAGTCCCTATGCTGTTGGGCCTGCTGTAATGTGTCTGGTAATGGATAAGAGAGACAAATGAACATGAAATAGCACTTAGCATCAAAAGCTAAGAAATAGGATATGCGCTTTACCCTTTGCAGCCATAATGTTCAGGTCTGAGAATAAGCATTAGAAGAATACGCATCAAAGTATCCAGCTGCTGCAACTTGGATTTACCAATTACTACTAAAACCATTTCATTTCTTACAATAACAAGCGAATTTCAATCTCCTACTGATATCCAGCCTTCTGTTCTTAACAATAATGCAACATATCCTATTCTTTTCTTACCGAATCTTAAATTTGTCTTTCAAATAAAAATTGGTTTAATCCATCAGCAGCCCCTTCAATTTGGCACTCCTTTTTTAGTTTGGCCTCTCAACATGCAAACTAATCACTTAAATCCCTTAACTTATTAAAAATAAGATTTATCAATATTTTTAACACATTGATAAAAAAAATATATATATATTTTTAACACTAATTGAGATGTCTAAATAATATATTTTTTAATCAAACAAAATTAATTAAAAACTTAAAATGTATTTATAAATTATATTTATAGCAAGGTTTTTATGTTCAATAGAGGCCCAATGGGCTGTGAACTATACAGTAAGAGTACTCATCTCCTTAACATTCATTATAAAGGTAATAACTTCTATTAATATTAGATGATAGTGGGTTGAAAGCTCCAATTGAAGACTTTCCACAATTTTGGTAAGTGTAAATATTAAAAATGTGTCATGTTCAAAGGTGAAAATGTATTAAGCCCTTAAAAATTTAATCTCATGATTGCAAAATTAATGTCGAACATTGAAATACCTTCAAGAATTACAATGGTGGTTAAATTAGTTACGAGAGTAGGTGCATATCTTTTGACTGTACTGTAGATTTTTTTTAAAAAAAAGGAGCAGAGACTTAATTATAATTCTGAATAGGAATATTAATAATGGAAAGAGCAAGTCGCATTCATTGAGAACAAATTTCTTTTTTTTGGTTTGGGCATTTTACACACGTTTCTGAATGGAATATTAATAATGGAAAGACATTTGGTACACAATTGAACAGTAATGAAATCATTTTCAAAAATATAAAAACAGCAAAATTCAAATATATAATTTATCAAAAATATGTAATTTATTGAATTTAAAAAGTTAACCAAAATTGAAATTGAAATTAAATTTTTGTAAAATTTTTATTTTTGAAGTTATTTTTCTTTATAAAAAAAATATTTATTTTTCTTTAAAGAATTTTATTTTATAAAAAATCAAATATGACATTATTTCTCTTTTATAAACTAATAACAATATAATTGATTCTCTAATGATTTATTTTACATTCTAAAGATTAATTTTTTTGAAAATAAATTATATAGTTAAATTTACATATTAAATATATAGTGGAATTAAATTTTTAAATATTAACCTATTTCATTAAAATAAATCTTAGAATACATATCCAAATAATTAAAAAGTATGAAAATTAATAAAAATTTATAACTAAGTAATGAAATCCATCATGCTTAAAATTTTAACAAAAAATCTACATTTTTTAATTAATAACTTGCAAATATATATTAATGTTTTATTTTTATTTTTATTTTAAAAAAATAAAACTTTGAAAATGCCTTAGAGGGGGTGAATAAGGCAAGGGAAGGATTTTAGAAAAATAAAAATGAATTTAAGGAATAAACAAAAATTAAAAAAGATTAGAGAAGGAAAAATGATCAACACAAAGATTTAAGGAATTCGGATTCAATAACAATTTTACGTCTCCACCTAACTTATCCACAAGTTAGGATTTTCAATCACCCACAATCTTATTCACAAGATTGAAAATACACAAGAGTTTAAGGCTCACTCTTTCAACCTTACAAATAAGAGTTTCTAGACTCACTCTTAAACCAAATTCCAAGTGTTTTAATGGCTAAACACTTAAATCAATTCCACTTAGAAATGTACCTCACTTCTCTTTTAATTTATTTCAAGAATTAGATGAAGATAAAGTCCTATTTCTATCACACAACCAACTCTCATAAGAGTTAATCAATACAATGAATATTGATAGAAAGAAAAATGAAGCTTAATGAATGCTTAGAGAGTTTTTGATAATCAAAGAGTAATGTGATGTATTTTCTTGTTTGTCACAACTCTAGAGCACATATATATAGGTTAAACTTCAAAAATATGGTTGTTAGAGCCATTAAATATGTCTCCAACGTCTCTTTTCTTAAAATTAAAAAATATGTCCGTTGGGCCATCACCATAGAAGCAGAGCTTCAGTTGCAACCTACTGTTCATCTCAACTTTCTATCACTATAGAAACTTTGCTTTAGTCGCAGCTTACTATTTACTAAATTTTGACTTGGCTTTCATTTGGGTCCTAACTTATACACACTTAAAATAAACATATCAAATACTCAAAATTAAGTTTGTTAAGATCAAAATTTGGTCAACAAACTTTAAGAATATATTAAAAAAATCAATAAATAATGTATTAAGATAATTAAATGTAAAACATTTAAATGTTGCAATAGCTAATAAAAAATTATTAAGAATAAGGATAATTATGTCATTTAAATTATTAAAAAGTCAAATAAACAGTGCACTTATATATAGATGGAGTGCAAAATTCTCACATGAGATTTAATTATAACTAGTCGTGATTCTGTATAATGCGCAGATTGTGAAATAAAATGATATAAATAATTTGAATGGAATAATAACTAAATAAATTACATTAATTTTAATTTTTTAATTTTTATTGCCATAATTTTTTAGTTATAATAAGATTTGTTTTTGGAGTTATTAAATTAGTTTTTTTTTTGAAATAAAAAATTATTAAATTAGTATTGAAGTATGTATAATAGTGTTTTAGTTAAAAAATAACATTAAGTAATTACTATAATTTTTGTAATTTTTTAATAGTTTAGAAAACATATTTTTAGTGATTTAAGGTAGAAAAATAAGTAATATATACATAATTTTAGAATTTAAGTAGTATTGAAATATGTATAATAATGTTTTAGTTAAAAAATAATACTAAATAACTATTAAAAATGTTTTATTTTTAATAGCTTAACACATTAGCTTTTAGAGTGAATATTCAAATATGAAGGTGAACACTTGTCAAATTTTTAGTTTAATGATTTTAGGATAATTTTTTTGAGTGATCTAAGGTAAAAAAATATAATATATATATATATATATAATTTTAGAATTTAAATAGTATTAAAATATGTATAATGATGTTTTAGTTAAAAAATAATACTAAATAACTATTAAAAATATTTTATTTTTAATAGCTTAACACATTAACTTTTAAAGTGAATACTCAAATATGAAGATCGACACTTATCAAATTTTTTGCTTAATAATTTTAGTAATAGTATATAGATATAGAATCTGATTAGGAATAATAATAATGGAAAGATCAAGTCGCATTTATTGAGAACAAATTTTTTTTTTTTGGTTGGGCAGTTTGTACACGTTTCTGAATGAAATATTAATAATGGGAAGACATTTGGTACACAATTGAACCAGTAATGACATCATTTTCTTTTTCCTGGAATTAAAAATTTACAAAGTATTTTATTATATATTATCAAGTGCACTATACGATCACAGCAATTACAATAACACATTCAAACAAATACTACATTTGATAACTGAAATTGTTTGTGAAGCGGCAAATCAGGATCTTGGGGGCTTTGGATGGAACAACCCCACCGTACAATGATTTTCCGTAATTAATATATCGTCACTTATCAGATCATCAGTACACCAATCAATCATCAAAATTATTCCTGTAAATGCTCCAGCAAACACAAAAACAATAAATCATTGGCAGATTAAAAGACTGCAAATATATCTATGGATAACAACACCACAAAAAAAAAATTAAAAGAAAGAAACAGTAGTGTTAGTAAAATATATGTATATATATTCATCATCATCAGGGTTACAAGAGCTCCCAAGATCTGTGAGTGTTACCGGGCCAGAAAAGATAGCTAATCCCATCACCATTCCTAATCAAACAAAACAGATATTCAAGAAAAGCCATCTATGCATCATATATGACACATCTTCCCTATTCATCATCAAAAAAAAAAAGACCAACATCAGCTATTATTTATATATGATAAAACCCTAAAACCATAAAAAAACGATACGGTGGTGGTGAAATGAGAGTAGCTAGCCAAAAAGCAAATTAGCCTTCCTGCGATTCTCTTCTTCTTCCTCAGGAGTAAAATCACTGGTAACACCAAAAGTGGCTCTAATCTCTTCAGTACTCTTACCTTTTATCATATCAGCAACACTCTTACAAAGCAAATCCAGAAGACTCTTCAGATCAAGACAGTTAGCAGCCTCTATCATATCAAAAAGCATAGCTTGATCAGCACTCACCTCTCTCATAAAACCCTCATCAAACGCCTTCAACCTATTTTCACTCCCATCACAACAACTGCAACTGCCACTGCTGCTGCCGACGCCGGATGAAGTAGTACCAACAATAGTGCTGCTGCAAGTTCCTTTAGCAATGGCGTAGTGCTCCACCAAGTAAAGTATAACTTTCTCCATGACTGGACCTGTAATGTTTGGAAAACGGATCTCGCATCTTGCAGTGCTGGTGCAGCCTTCGTTTAGGTTTTTGATAGTACTGGAGAGTGAAGCTACCGGTTCGGTTATTTTGAATAGTCGGCCATCGGAGGTTCTCAGGCTGATGATTCTTGGAGGAGGATCAGGAATGGAGATTGAAGAAGAAGGTGGTGGCAAATCAGACATTTTTTATGATCCAAACGAAAATAGAAACCCTAGCTTTTCGGATTTGGATAAGAAATGAGGGGAAAATGGGCGTATTTATAGGGAGAGAGATGGCGTGCTCGCTACTGAATCAATAATGACCGTTGGATTAGGATAATGGGTCCAAAAAATCTTTTATTTGTCTTTTTTGCACTTTTTCCTGAAAGAGACAGCCCCTAAATTTTTGTAATTAGTTGTAATTAGTGCTAATGGTATCAATTAATGTTATTCATTATGGGTACCTTTGATTAATTAATTAATTTCTAAAATAACTAGCACCTGAATTTTATTTATATAAATATAAGTGATTATTAATTTTATAAAAGTGTCCAATATTTATTGATATATAAATTTGAAAATGTGATATTTAAAGATATTTTTATGGATTAAATATCTATAATTAGATTTTTTTAGGGCCAAGCATTTCCATATGTTCAATAAAGTGAGCATGAATTGAAAATAGATGTGGAGAACTTTTGCCCTTATGGATTTATCAATTTCAAATTAATTGGAACCTTTATATCTATTGAATATCCGAGGCATTAAATGCAAGAAAAAAAATCAAATTTAGGGATAAAATTTCAAATCGAGATGAAAATATAATCATTTTAATAAACTGTTGTTGTTGTGAGGAAAAAAAGTATCTGATTTATCTTATATTAATATTGTTGATGGCATTTTTAGTAGACCTAATTTGTTTTTATATTTTCCCTTAAGTTTTAACATTTTTTCAATTGTGGGAAATGTTAGGTAAGAGTTGAAAAACTATTTCAACTCTCAAAGTTGTTAAAACAAATTTAAAAATTACTTTTTTTTTACAAATTGATAAATTAAGATGGTCAATTAACAAGCAAAGCAGGGAGTCAATTTCAAGTCATTATATTAAGCCAATGGTAAAAAATTTAAGTCAACAATACAACATTTATGTATTTTTATATTTAAAAATAAAAATAGTTAACTTTGAGTACAAAAATGATCGGTCATTATTTTTTAAAACTGTTTTCAAGCATTGACATAAACACAAAATTAATGGTCGTACATAAGAGGAGCTTGTTAAACCAAAATCATTTCCATTAGGAACATAAAGAATTCAGAAGCTGAAACCAATTATTGATATCCTCCATCATTCAGCTTCTTCTAGCTTTTTTGTAGCAATGTTCACATATATTCGAGGAGCAAGGAGAGTCCAAAAGTAGTATGCAGCGATTGTGAGGATTAGGGTGTAATTGGGTCGAATCGACACATTGCCAATTTGGAGCTCCATTCGATTTTTAAATTTCAAGTTCGAACTCGACTCAAAATTGATCGAGTTCTGTTTTTTGAATCTCAATTTCAACTCGATTAAATAATTCATATACTCAATTTCGATTTAGCTCTCAACTTGATTAATTAAATTAAATTTTTTAAATATATTTTAAAATATTTAAACTTGAATTGAGTTCGAACTCAACTTGGTTCAATAAGATGTATTTATAATTTTATTAAAATAAAAAGATAAAAAAATAAATATACACAAACTCGATTAAGTTCGTAAATTTATCGAATAACATATTTAGAAGCTCGATTTGATAATATGTTCAAGTAGTTCGAGCTAGAGCTCGATTCAATAATAATTAAGTTGATTTTAAATATTTTTCAAGTCTGAATAATTTGTGAGTCAATTTAACTCGGTTACACCCAAGTTAAAATGACTATTCCATACTTCATAATCATTAATTAATGCACAGGTCAGGGAGCATATATATAGCCTTTTTTCTACTTTTTATTTTTTTTTACCAAAAAAGGTTAAATCATACCCAAAACGGTGGTTAAATTAGTTGTGAGAGTAGGTGTTTGCCTTTGACTAAAAAAATGAAAAAAAGAATATCAATAATGGAGACTTCAAGTCGCATTTATTGTGAAAAATAAACATTTTGTACACGTTCTTATTGTATGAAGAGATTGATATTGATGGATAAAGATTGTGATATTTGACTCATGTTTTTCTATTATTATTATTATTATTATCAAATGCACTACACTAGTTACAATCACAACAATTTTAATAACACATTCAAATAATTTTAAAAATTTGGGTTTAAATTTCTATTTTCTCACCCTCCATTGTATACTGGCAATAATAATTATAATAATAATTACTATACTCTTTTGACGCTATAAAAGAAGTCTTTTTCTGTATTATTTTCACCTGCCTACACCAACTACAATTACAATAATACATTCAAAATAAATTATACATTTAAGAACTGTGAAGTAGAAACTAGAATCACATTTTGTTGTCCAACCATAAATATTTTTTAGCCGTTTTATGAATAATTTAACCTCATTTTAAAAAAATGCACTAATTTTTTTTTTTTTGCTTGTGAACAGCAAAATGAACTGAATATATACAATTATGAAAGTGTAACATTTGATAATCTTATTAAAATGTTAAAGTCCGCTTAGTACCATCTTATTACGGGATCAAGATATTAATTAATGAATTCCTTATAAGAACCAATCCATAATAATAATAATAATAATCTTATTACAATTTATGGAAAATTTGCAGGCATTGGCATGAATCTGTAATCAATCAGGCTATTGGGGCATCACTGACCACATCAGTGTACCCGACCAAATTCATCATTGAAATTCCTCTGACAGCAAACACAAACACAATAAATTAATGGCAAATATAAAGGACTGCAGATCATAGCTATGGACGGATAACCAGACAAAAAGGATAAAAAACAGTAGAATATATTCATTTGGGTTACAAGAGCTCCCAAAAATATGTAGAATACTGGGCAAGAACAGATAGCTTATCCCATTACCAACCCTAACCCCAAACAAAAAAGATATTCAAGAAAAGCCATCTGTGCATCAGATATAACAAATCTTACCCATTCATCATCATCAAAAAAAAGACCCACGTCAGCTATTATTTATATATGATAAAACCCAAAAACCCTAGAAAACGATACTCTGATCTGATGAAATGAGACTAGCTACTCATACATCCATTGAATTTCCTTGCGATTAGCTTCTTCTTCCTCAGGAGTAAAATCATTTACAAAACCAAATTTCGCCCTGATCTCTTCAGGAGTCTTACCTTTTATCATATCAGCAACACTGCGACAGCACAAATCCATAAGACTCTTCAGCTCGAGATCCTTAGCAGCCATTATCAGATTCAAAATCAAGTTTACATCGGCACTTACTTCTCTCACAAAACCCTCATCAAACGCCTTATACTTCTCACTCTCATCATAACCTCTGCCTCTGCTGCTGCTGCTACCAACGCCGGATGAAGTAGTAGCAACAGCAGTGCTGCTAGTTCCTGTAGCAATGGCGTAGTGCTCCTCCAGATAAATTTTGACTTTCTCCAGGACTCGACCTTTGATGTTAGGCAAATGAATCTCGCCGGACGGAGTGCTTTCGATTAAGCCTTTGATAACACTGGAGAGTGAAGCTGCCGGTTCGGTTACTTCAAGTACTCGGCCATCGGAGGATCTCAGGCGGATGATTCTGGGAGGAGGATCAGGAACGGAGGTTGATGAAGAAGGTGGCAAATCAGACATTTTTGACGATCCAAACAGAAAAGAAACCCTAGCTTTTCGGATTTGGATAAGCAATGATCAGGAGAAAATGGGGGTATTTATAGGGAGAGGGATTGCGTGTTGGCTACTGAACTAATAATGGCCGTTGGATGAGGATAATGGATCAAAAAAATCTCTCATTTGTCTTTTTTGCACTTTTTCCTGATGAAGACGGCCAAAAAATCAGTGATAATTTAGATAATGTTATTAATCACGTGTAGCTTTGATTAATTAATGCATTATATTTTCCAAAATAGCACCTTAACTACATATGAATTACGAATATGATGATCATTTATTTATTTAATTACTACTAATTAAGTAATTATAATTTCCCTGCGTTGGATGGATGAAAATAGGCCAGGCCCAATTATTTGCAAGCCTATGTGTATATATATAAATAAATAAATATATATATATATATATGGGTTGTTCTACTGGCCGGCCTCTTTAATATAGTGCCTCTTTAATATAGTGGTAGAAGATTTTGATATTCTTATAAGAGATGAGAATTCGAATTTCCACCCGTTCTTCTCCAATTGTGTGTGAATTTAAAAGGGCTCAATATTTTATTCATAGATTTGAAAATGTGAAATTTTTAAAGAAAATTTTACATATTAGAAATTATAAATTAGATTTTTGTTGCCACTAACACTAAGTGTCTCAATTTGTTCAATAAAATGAACACGAATGAATGATTCAAAATGACTCGAATTTCGAAATAAAAATTCAAGCCGACGTTATTTGATAAATTATTGTTGTTTTTATAGGGTGAATAGCACTTGTCTTTTATTTTTTTTATTTAATTACTTTGTTTACTTATTTTTTTAGTCTAAACTACTGGTGTTGAGGTTCTGTTTCAGAATAGATGACAAAAGCAATAAAAATTTTCCAATCACAATTTTTTTATTTCTAATTTTATCTTTTATGTTTTTGAATGTTTATCTTATCTATGAAATTTTCAATTGCAACATATCGTGGAATCTTTTATTGAGGTAAACGAAGGATAAAGATTGCAAGACATTGATATAATATAAGAGTCTCAGGTCATAACTTTTCGTCTTTTTTTTACTATATAATAAATTTTTAAATGGTGTTGAAAAGATATTTAATTAGAGGCCTTAAAAACCATGTTAAAGCCTATATTAAAGATTTTATCCTTTCCTTCTCTTTAGAACTTAGATTGTATCATCAATGTTGATTAAGAAAACAAAAATTTTAAAAACTTCACAAATTTATGTATGAAAAAATTAAAACTTAGCTAAATCTTCCTTTAGTATTATATATATAAAGTTAAATTCATAATTTAATTAACTCTGAATACCAACACCTAAAAAAAGTGAAAAACGCGAACCGTTTAAAAGTTTAATTTGAAATTGAATAATGAGAACTCACGAATTCTATAAATGTTAAGTGGAGAATTAGAACCATGTAGATATGATGTTATTCTTTTTGCTGCTCACAGTCTCTCAAATAGTAGTAACCCGAGCTCAGGACTTCAATTTTAGTCGAAACGATGCCTTTCAAGCTTACTCAGAAGCCATGTAGCCACTGAAATTAAGTTGACTGAACATCTTAGCATACATCATTAAAGAAAGCTTGATTATGGATATGACTATATAACTCACTGTACCAACTATTCTTCTTGTTTTCGATTCTGATTCGTTGCTCCAAACTATTCAAGCCATGCCGAACTATGAATTTTAGGATTCATTTCAGCATCAAGCAACATTTTGCTTACAAGTTTCCGTGGATGCAGCATCCAACAAGCTTGAGTAGATTAGTTTGTTTCAGGGCTTGGCTATCAGTATAAGTTTATTCTTAAACTCTGCTAGTCGATCCCTTGCCATGAATGTCTTGAAATTCATTTTACTGCTATTCGATTTCTGGCCGTCTTATAGTTGTCCCTGAAATCGTATCCACCTTCAGCTCATGATGCTTCTCCCTGTCTCTTTTGACTTCAGTTTACCTTGTTATTAATTCTGCTAGAGCCTGTTTTGTTAACTTCTAACTCAGATAGTAACGTCTCCTGCTCTGCTTCATTCTCTGCCGCAGGTTTTACAACAGGAAGCATAGTTAATTAGTAAACAAAAATATTCCCAGATATCAGCTTCTTGAATTGGCAGGGCTAACGAATTCTAACTTGAAAGTCCCATCAGCTGAAACCAAGCGGTCATAGTCCCTGACTGTAATATGTCTGGCAATGGATAAGAGAGACACATGAACAGGAAATACCATGAGAAGCCAAGAAAAAGAAAAGGGCTTTTACCTTGGCAGCCACAATGTTCAGGTCTCAGAAGTATTGATGTTGTTCCTGAATTTTAAGCTTGTGTATACATATTTAAGTCTGTCACTGCAACATTTATGTATTTTTGTGGGGGCATATAAAAATGGTTTGTAGTTAATTTTTAGTATGCAGCTGATCAACAGAGAGTTTGCTCTAAATCTCTTAGCCAGTGCCATCATTCTCATTCGGAGGTGCATAGGCCACAGAAGAATAATTCCTGGAGACAATCATTTAATTAGTACTCAGGCCATCACTTTCATTGAACATGAATGAATCTCCGGAAACAATGTGCAACAATGTCCCTTGATTGATGGTTCATCAAATAATTCTTTTACTGTCCTGATTCCTGAAAAATCCTAACCTGAAGATTCCAGAAGCTGAAACCAACTTAAAAATGTTATGCGACCAACCTTTGAATTATTTCGTCCCTCCATCTCAGCAGTTACAACAATAAATTGACCCAAATCGTTGGGCGAAGCAGCAACTAAGAGCACGTTTTATGGTGGAAGCATAAATAATTTTAGTTGTCTTATAAAATATTATTTTTACCTCAATAATGATAAACAGGATTTTTTTTCACCAATTTAGAAAAAAATTGCAGTGTAGTGAAATTGACACATTGTTTAGTTTAAGTTCAACTCGATTCTCGAACTAGAAATTTGAAATTCAACTTAAAACCAATCAACTTTTTTGAAGTTTCAACTTAAATCAATTAAATAATTATTATATTAAAATTTAATTCAGTCTAATTCAATTAATTATATAAAATTTTAAAATATTTAAACTTCGAGTTAAAATTCAACTTGATCTTTTTTTCTGAACAAAAAGTCTGAATGGCTAAATCTCAGCGAGGTTGGAGACTGAACTTTTCTCTCAAACAAATATTAGGAACATGATGGTTTACCATCCACCTAGGCAGTCTAGGCAAATTCAACTTGATCCGATATTATTAAAATAAAAAGAAACTCAGTTCTAGCTGGAATCCATAATATTCAAGTCGATTTCAAAGGTTTTCGAATCGAATCCCAATATTTCATTAGTCATCAGTAGATCAAACATTCTAATTTTTCTGCTGCTATTCTTTTTTCAAAAATCAAACTGTGTCTATACATTCCACTGATCCTCCACCAAACACAAACACAATAATTAATGCTAAATTAAAATTCTTTATACATTTATAAGTATGGGTTACAAAAAACCCCCAAAAATTGGTAAATACTGGGCAGGAGAAGATACAACTTTCCATTATCCAATCAATCTCACCCTCACCCATCAATCAAAAATCACATAACATTAACCAACATATTAAAAAAAAAAAATCAGTTGCTACTAAAGACCCAAAAAAAAAATATAAAACCCTAGAAAACGACGGTTATGAAGAGAACTACTCAAAAGCCCATTGATTTTCCCTGCGAACCTCTTCTTCTTCCTCAGGAGTATAATCATTGACAATATGAAAAGTGGCTCTAATCTCTTCAGGAGTCTTACCTTTCATCATATCAGCAACACTCTTACATAGCAAATCCAAAAGACACTTTATATCCAGATAATTAGCAGCCATTATCAGATCAAAAAGCACAGCCTGATCAACAGTTACCTCTTTCACAAAACCCTCATGAAAGGCCTTCAAAGCTTCATTCTCATCAGAACCGCCGTCATATGAAGGAGTAAAAACATCGCTGCTGGTAGTTTCTTTAGCGAGGGCGTAGAACTCCTTCAAGTAATGAGTAACTTTTGCCGTGATTGTACCGGTGACGTTTGGCAGAGGAATCACGGTG
>CATIWM010531564.1:0-14191 GCA_949671775.1 Mallotus repandus | reverse complement strand
TCACAAGCTTTGCTTGTGATGCCCTATGAATTTTGGCCAAATTCGCTTGTTTGGGCCTTCGAATTGATGTTTTTCTATTTTAGTAATTTTACCTACTTTTATTAGGAGTTTATTTAGGGTTTACTTTTGGTATATAAACTTATTTTTCTCCTTGTTTTGGACGACTTTTGTTTTCTAATAAAATTTAGACTTTGTTATTCCCAAATTTCCTAGAATTCGAAAGAATCAATAGGGGTTTGAAGGTTGTGAATCGGTATTCCTAGAATCAACGATTTTCGCAATTATCTACCTTCCGCTACATCACATTTCAAGAGAAAAATGTAATTTACCCTTATTATTATTTTTTCAACAACGACATGAAATGGTTAATTTTCAAAGGAGAAAAATATTGAAGGTTCAATCTTCACTCTCCCTAATAAGATATTCACATTTTTATTACTTGAACTATTCATGAGAACTGCCAATGAAGTTTAGACTAACTTTGAGGCCCTGGGACAAGATTCAATATGTAGCAACGACCAACTTTAAAAAAAAAAAAATCAAACCAATACTAACAACTAATAATTGTGACCCTATGCTATTAGTGAGAACTTACTACTATTATATATCAGTAAAGATACTCATTTCCATTTACAATCCAAAAAAAAATTATTCTTTTAAAATATTTTGATGAAATATACTCGAGCTATCCATTCAAAATAATCTGTTTTAACTCCTCTTTAGCGATATCTTATAATGTAGGATTCAAATTTTGTCATCGTCAATTTAAAATAAAAGGTCCGTTTTTATTGTACAGTCAATCGATAATCTCCCTATTAAAAAAAAAGGTAAATTATATTAACTTTCTCCAGGTTTGACCTAATTCGAACTTACCTCCCTTTTGTTTCAAAATCAATCATTTACCTCCCCATGTTATTATTCCGTTAATAATTAGGGAGCTCTGCTAGGGTTTGTTGGAAAATTGACGTTAGTCAAAATAAATTAGTTGACCGAAACTATTTTTTTTTAAAAATGCCAGAATTGCCCCTGTCGTTAAACAACGTCATCCTCACTCTTCTCTAACAACTTCCTTCCTACTTCACTTCACTTCACCATATCATATTCTTTAAAGCAGACTCAATTTAACCTCATGTCCATCTCTCACCTCATTCCCATCTCTCACCTCATTTCCATGTGTTTGAAGTAACCTTAATTAAGCAAAAAATTGAAGATTGCATGATATAGTCGAGCAATAAGGCTGCCATCTCCATATGCATAGAATGATGGGCAAGAAAATGATCGGCAATCTAAAGTTTCTATGGACTCTAAAGGGCAGTTGGCAATGACACATAGGTTGGAAGGTTTGAGTGATCAGTTGAACATGCAGATGATTTACAGTTGACGGTTCTTGTAATGGAGGAAAGTTTTAGTGGCAGAGAGGAAGTTGTGGTAGTGTTGTCGGCTTTCCCGTCGCAAAGAATGCATTCAAAAGGCTGGCAAGGGAACCAGATAAGGTCACTGCCTGTATCAAGGTAAAGTAAGACATATTGAGGAGGGTTGGTGTTCAGCGTGAAAGAAAGAGTTTAATCACTGCCTAAAGAAAGAGGGAGAGAGATTTGGCGACGCTGGTGGTGTTGTTGGAAGCAGGTGGCAGAGTGGGTGAAGGTGGATTTGAGGAGGTGGTGAGTAGAGGTTAATTGTGTTTTAGAAAGGGAGTGGGTTAGAGGAAGATAAAGAACCTCTAATAACGAAACAGAGATATAGTGAAAACAGAGCACAAAACATAGCAAAAAAATAACAAGAAGTAGTCATGTTAACTCAAGGGAGCGTAAAGGAATAAGAAGAAAAAAGAGTGATTTTCTTAGCAGAAGGGACGAGAGGAAGTTTATAGAAGGGGTGGGTAGAGGAAGACTTCTAAAACAGCCAAAGCAACACTATCATTTTCTGGACTTCTTTCAATACTTTGAACCTGAACCCTACTGATAGAGTGGAAATGATTTGCACTCCTTTGCTGGCATCTTTTTTTCATGTATAATCTTGAGTAGCTTGTTGATGCCTGATTTAATTCTCTTATCCTGAATGCAGTCCCTAGCAGGTTCCTTTTAGCACTTGTTTCTTCTCTTTCCAAAATTGGTTTCAATAATTGTTGCCCACTCACTGTCTCTAGCAGTTATGGAGGTTTGCAGGAGAGTAAACAAATAGCAAGTTACTGATTACAAAAGATGACATGATTTTATGAGCAGGAAAACCTAGTTCCTCTAGAAAACTAACATCAAGTTTCTATAAATCAACATAATCAGAATATGTTATTTGGACCTTTACTTGCGCGGAGAGCATATAGAAAGAGAATAGCAAGATAAACCATTGAGAGCAAGCTGAAATTCCACATGAATGGTCAGTAGTTTCATACCCTGTGTTCTCATTTTCTATCTCATAGTATACCTCATCAATAGAAGAGTCATCACCAAGATCTGGCTCTTCATGTTTTATATTGAAGAACCTCACTACAGTAAACAACCAAACTACTAGGCGACTGAACTTAAGAAACACCATCATTGAGTATATGCACAGTTGAGAATAATGGCCAGGGAAAAAGAACTGAGATGATAAATTCATTGATGGGTATTTTATTAGGGATGAAAGATTTGATGATAGATTCTTGAATTTTGAGAAGAAGAAACGAAAATTCTGTTCTGGTTTTGAAGTTGGGTATTTGCCTTTCAAGAATTCAAACGCTTACATTTGATTGATTTAGGGATTAGGTTTTTTAGGAATTTTTTATTTCAATTTTGGGATTTATTGTTATGTGGACAATTTAGTCTTTTTCGTATCAAAAGGGTAAATTAGTCTTTTCACATACCACTTAATAGAAATCTTACAAAAACCTAACAAAAACTCTTTCTTTATTAATTAACCAATAAATTAGGAAGGTAAATGATTGATTCTAAAATATGAGGGAGGTAAGTTGAAATTAGGTCAATCTGGGGAGGTTAATGTAATTTGCTCTAAAAAAAATTATTCTAATTCCTATAATTATGATATGTTTTTATCAATGTAACGAATTAGGATACTCAAATTTAATTTTTCTTTTTACCCTCATACGCGTATTGATACAAAAATACTAATTAGTCTCTTTAGAATTATAATTGAGATAAATAAAAATATATTTTTGCTATTTCATTATATAAAATAAAAAAAAATTTATTTATTTTTCAAAAATATAAATGTTGCGCTAGAAGGAGGGCTTGAACCTCCGACCTTGTGGTTAACAGCCACACGCTCTAACCAACTGAGCTATTCCAGCTAACTGCGAGAGGTTCCAACATGCATTAAAATAACATTAATTAATTAGTGCAAGCGAACCCATCAAATCACCTGCTCCAAGCTTCAAACTCCAAACATCGAAGCCGAGAAGTTAACGGGAGAGGAGGACGAAACACAGAGACAAAAGACTGCATCAATTGATGAAACAATGTGGAGAAGAAAAGCAACCTTTCTTATACACAGAGCTTTCTCTACTTCCACTTTATACTCCTTTCTCCAACCCACAATTTTCACCCTTAATAAAACAACTCCAAATCTTTCCGACACCGCAACAACATCTCCACCACCTCCACAGACCTTAACCCAAGACCACATCACCGCCTTAGAATCCACACTTCACACCTCCCTCCTTACTCATGACACTGATCAAGCCTGGAAATCTTTCAAGTCTCTTACTTCTTCTGCTAACTCTTCTTATTTCCCTTCTAAATCCCTCACTAATACCCTCATCACCCATCTCTCTTCTTCATCTGCTGACACCCTCAATCTCAAAAGAGCTTTTGCTTCTGCTGTTTTCTTGATTGAGAAAAACCCAGAAAGTTTAGATTTTGAAACTGTTAGAATTGTTCTCCAATCAATGAAATCCGCTAATACTGCTGCTCCTGCTTTTGCTTTAGTTAAATGCATGTTCAAGAATAGATTTTTTATGCCTTTTGGTTTCTGGGGTGGTTTGATTGGTGATATTTGTAAGAATAATGGGAAGTTTATTGCTTTTTTGGATGTTTTTAAAGAGAGTTACAGGATTGCTATTGATGAGAATTTGGATTTTATGAAACCTGATTTAGTTGCTTGTAATGTTGCTTTAGAGGGTTGCTGTAAAGAGCTTGAGTCCGTTAGTGATGCTGATAGTGTTCTTGAGATTATGTCTGTTTTGGGCATTAAGCCTGATGAATTGTGTTTTGGGTTTCTTGCTTATTTGTATGCGTTGAAGGGTCTTGAAGATAAGATAATTGAGTTGAAGTGTTTAATGGAAGGTTTTGGTGTTTTGAATAAAGAGTTGTTTTTCAGTAATTTGATTGGTGGTTATGTAAAGTCCGGGAATTTGGAGTCTGTTTCAGCGACTATTTTAGGCAGTTTGAGGGAAGAGGATGGGAAGAATTCTAAATTCAATGAGGAAACTTATTGTGAAGTGGTTAAAGGGTTTCTCAAAGATGGGAGCTTTAAGGGTTTGGCCGATTTGATCATTGAGGCTCAAAAGATAGAGCCTGAATCTATTGACATTGATAAATCAATTGGTTTTGGTATAATTAATGCCTGTGTTAATCTTGGGTTTTCTGATAAGGCACACAGCATTCTTGATGAAATGGATGCTAAAGGTGGTTCTGTTGGGCTTGGTGTCTATGTTCCAATCTTGAAGGCATATTGCAAAGAGAGTAGGACAGCTGAAGCTACACAAATGGTCTTGGAGATTAGCAATTTAGGACTTCAGCTAGATGCAGGGAGCTACGATGCTTTAATAGAAGCCTCCATGACCAGCCAAGATTTTCAGTCAGCTTTCACTTTGTATAGGGACATGAGAGAGTCAAAAAGTTCTGATTTGAAGGGGACCTATTTAACCATAATGACTGGTTTGATGGAGAATCATCGACCTGAATTAATGGCTGCATTTTTAGATGAAGTTGTTGAGGACCCTAGAATTGAGGTAAAAACTCATGACTGGAACTCAATTATTCATGCCTTTTGTAAAGCTGGGAGGCTGGAAGATGCAAAGAGGACTTTTAGACGAATGATTTTTCTGCAGTTTGAACCAAATGATCAAACCTATTTGTCCTTAATTAATGGCTATGTGACCGCTGAGAAATATTTCAGTGTTTTAATGCTATGGAATGAGGTTAAGCGAAAGGTTTCAAATGATAAAGAGAAAGGATTTAAATTTGATCAAAATCTGGTCGATGCATTTCTGTATGCACTCGTTAAAGGGGGTTTCTTTGACGTGGTGATGCAAGTTGTTGAGAAATCTCAAGAGATGAAGATTTTTGTGGATAAGTGGAAGTACAAGCAAGCATTTATGGAGACTCATAAGAAGCTCAAGGTCTCAAAGTTGAGAAAGAGAAATTTTCGGAAAATGGAGGCACTTATTGCTTTTAAAAATTGGGCTGGTCTAAATGCATGAATTCAAGAGTGCACAGCTTCTGTGCTTTGCTGTTTGTTTAGCCTTTGCTCAATGCTCCGCTATGCAGCTTAAGATCGCAGCTTTCAATCCTTAAGCTTGTTTAAATGCTTGACTATCATGAGCCATTCACAACTTTGTTCACTTGGCTTATGATATTTATATGAGCAGGCAGTCAGCTCTACCCTGCGCTGTTTTCAGAATCAAATCAAAATTAGTTGGGATCAGCTTTGAAGGATCCTTTTAACCAAGTGAATTGCATTGTATACGTTCAAAATGGAAAGTGAAATTTAGACACTTTGAGGAGTTACAGCATTTCTTAGATTGAGCTGTTTGCTGAATCAATGTTTCTTCTGGGGATTGTGGATTCGTCCCAAGAAATAGGCTGATTTGGACAATTTTTTGACAAAAATCATTTGATCACTAAGTGAACATTGGTCTTTACCTACAGTATTCAAATGAAAGTGCTATGGAAGGATTTTTGGCAAAATGAAGCTCTTATTCATTGGCACGGTGAATGGACAAGTTCTTGGTAATTCTTAGCTGTGTTTGTCCTCGTTGTTATGCATGTTTCGGAGAATGCCTGCTGCCGGAGATGAGACCGAGCAATTGTTTCAACTAAAAAAAGTAAACTTCATGAGAGTTTTATTTTATGATATGGGAGAAATTTTTATCATAACTTATCTGCAAAGCAGAGCTAAATGCACTAATACTGGAGGACTCAGATGCACACTTGCAAAATGCAGATTTTCTTCCGTCAAATTAAGGAGCTTCTTGAGCTGTTGAACCTTGGTTAGATGGTAAACTACACTTTGGAGCCTTTTGGCGGTAGCATTAAAATTTGTTCTACTACATTGTATTGAAATATATGTTCAAAATTTTTTATATCAATTGTGGAATTCTGTTGGTTTGTTTGTACATTACAGAAAATTTAACATTGGACTTTCTGTCTCTGAGCTGCCTGACTGGGCAGTATAAGTAAGTATTGCTTTTCTATCAGTAAAAGGCTCCATTTTCACTCACACGTTGATATTTACCGCTTATACTGTACACTTTTATGAGTTTGTTTTCTTTGTTGCACTGTTTCCTGGGTCCGCCACTGGAAATGCTTATTGCTTTTTAGCTAGAAGTCACATGAGGAACAGGCTCTTCCTTTTAGGGAAAAAAAAGAAGCATAAAAGATGGTCTTTGTATTCTTTGCTAAATATCAACTGCTCAAACAATACTCTCTGGTTTATTTTGCTCTGTTTCTCAAGTTCAATGGTCTCTTAGCTCTTCCAAATTATCATAAATGTCATCTACCTCAAATACATGGATCTTCTACATTCCGCTCATCCTCTCCTTGCTATTCTCCATCTCTACTGCTCTCCATCCTATCTCACCAAATGGTACCTGTCATGACACCTGTGGAACCATACCTGTGAAGTTTCCTTTTGGTACAGGCTTTGGATGTGGGCACCCTGAATTTGCTAGATACGTTAGATGCAACTCTGGCACACTAGAATTTTCAACTAGCACCGGCATTTACGCTATTTCCTCCATTGATTATCAAAGCAACACCTTAACTATCACAGACCCTCTCATGTCAACTTGTGACTCAATGCAGAACGCAGGAAGCTTTAGCTTGGATCGGGCTAGTCCTTTCACTTTAACAGGGGACAATATCTTTGTTTTGCTGGGATGCTCAACAACATCTCCTGTATTTGATCCAAATGAAAATTTATGTGATACTGGTTCAGTTACTCGTGTTTGTAGGGGACTATACTCTTGCAAGGGAGTTTCAGGCATAGGGTTGCCACAGAATGCGCCGATATCAACTTGTTGTGTTTATGAGTCACCGATTCAACTCACAGGCTACACATTGGATCTTCCCAAGCTCCAATGCTCTTCATATACTTCAGTATACAGTTTTGGCGACAATGCGGGAGATCCAATGAAATGGAAATTTGGGATTTCTCTGCAATATAATGGTTCATATTATAGTAACGTCTGCAAGGATTGTGAAACCAGTGGGGGCTTGTGTGGCTTTGCAGGTTTTGATCAGTCATTTGCTTGCATTTGCAGGAACGGGAAGAACACCTCCACCAGTTGCTTTGGACAAGGTTAGTTCACTGTTCATACTATTCCTAAGTTTAGTACAGTCAAGCATGTGGGCTGTTCCTGTTTTGAAATTATGTGTATAATGCGCATCTTTGATTTGATTAGGATACACCTGGAGCGGGACATGGGGGTCAAAAATTCAAGCCAAGTTCAGGTTTGCAGGTGCAATTTTTCAAACACAACTTTTCATGCTGATTACTTTTTGCATCAATGGTCTTCTCATGCTCGGGATTTTTGTTTTTTATATTCAACCACTATAGGCCCTTTTCAATACCTTTCCTGTGCCCTCAATTATGTTAAGAATGCACATTATGGGCTTGTGGCACTAGGGTTGAGTCCTATAATTTTCCCTTTCTTTTATCTATCCATGTATAGTTACATGCCATTGCCAATATCTGAATCTCAAATATTTTTGTGGGTCACCACCTTAATGGTGCAAGTCACCCATAACCTAAGTACTCTGAAGAGGAGCTGGAGAAGAAAACTTGAACCGGAGACCTCTGCGCCCCCAAAAGCCAAGTTCTTGCCACTTGAGCTAGGCTCAGACTGTAATAACCTTTCTTTATCTACCTCATTTGTGTTCGTATCTTTCTTGGATTGTAGGGCTTTTGCTTGTGTGGCTGGTGTTTTCTACTTGAAGGAGCTAGGATGCCTTCAAAGAGTGTCTAAGCAAGAACAGCAAATGGAAGAGCTCAGCTGTTGCCAAAAGCTTCTTGCAATTTCTTCTGTAATCTTTTATCAAATATCAATAGATTTAGAGGAAAATATTCTTAGGCTTCTTGCAATGGCAGCAGGGCTGCAACTTTGTTCCCATTTTCTTCTACGATTGAAAAAAAGATAATATAATAATATTATGGAAGGCTTATGAATGGCATCTTTTTCCAATATCTCAGTCCTGTGAGGCAATAGCTGTAATCATAATGTCACAAGTCCCATCAACCTGCCTTTTCTGAGTGTGAACTAAGCAAACAAAATTGGCATTTTGCTGCAAGTGGAGAACTAGCCATTAAAAATAAAGAAAGTTGATGATAACAACCGTCTTGTAGTCCAATGCATGCGTCTAATATTGCGAAATCAAAATAGTTGAAATCCTTGTACTCTCCAGCGTCAAAAGAAAAAAAAAAAAAAGAGTGGAAATCCTTGCATATGCATGCACCCCTTAACTTCAAAATATTTATATAATGAAAATTTTTTAAAATTATAAATATTTAAAATTTATTAAATTTTAATTAATTTAATTCGATTAAATTGTATGTACTATATGGTTTAAATTTAAAATATTACATAAACAAGAATAATTTTATATTTGTGGTTCATTTTTATACATACTAAATTATGAAATTGATTTTTATTTTAAATAAAAAAGGGCATTATCATTGTTATTTGGTTAATAAAAGAATATTTATGAAAAAAAAAAGAAAAGTAATGCTTTTCCTTAATTTGTTCCCAAAAAAATTCCTTTCCTTGCCTGAGAAAACAACTAACCAAAAAAAAAAAAGGAATTGTTTATTATTTCAGTGGTGACCACCTACCTCGTAACATGTGCTGCGAGGGCTGATAACTGTGCTCTCTGGTCTCCGGCGAAATTTTTAAAAACAGTTGACTTCCCCACCATTATCGGATGCTGGTTAGCATCTTCTTTTGAAGATGCTTAATCTTATATAATTAAATGCTATTTGACTAAAATATCCAACTTCCTTAATTCACTTCCACTTCTATAAAAAGAAATATGTATCCATTCTGCTTTTGCTTACCGCAAACAAATGATCACTGACCGCTGATAGCTTCTAGTTTCCTTTTCTGCTTCTTTTGTTTGATTCCCAGTTCACTTATCAATGGTTTGTACTTGCTTTTACTCCTTTCTTGTCCGTTGTTTCTTGTAGTTGTTAAGTTTTGCTGTAGTTTTTTTTGACTGTTTTTCTGTTTCTTTCACTCTTGAACTTTAGACCCTTTTAGATTATTGTGTGTATTAGCTGATTTTGAGGTCATATTGACTTGGAATGTCTATTTGGGTTAGTCTTTTTGTCATACTTTTGCATAGGGACCTGTGAGTTGGATTATAATTTGGTTTTGTGTGTGTGTGTGTTGGATTGGTATTCTTTTTTTTATCGATCTCAGTTTCAGATATTAGGTGGGATGAGAGGATTAAGATTGATCTTATCTGCAGTTGCGCTGGTTCTTGCTGTTCTTCAAGAAGCAAGTTCACATGGAGTTCAGCCTCTCTCTAGAATTGCTGTTCATAAGATCACATTTTCTCTTAACAGCAATGCTTATATTAAAGCCTCTCCTTCAATTCTTGGAATGAAAGTGAGTTGCTTTTGCTCCCATTGTGTTAGTTATGATTTACACTACTCATACCCTGATGACCATAGTGTAAAGGGGTACTGAGGAAATATAGTTTTGATTGCAAGGTGGGGTTTTACATTGCTTCTCTGAAAATTTGATTTTTGATTTAATTTTCTTATCCTTTTGATTTTGAATTGGAGTGAAACAATGACCAGAACCTGATGATGTTTAAGAAAATTTAATTGTACTTTGCACGATTTTATTCACAACCTCAGGGACAAAACTCAGAGTGGGTGACAGTGGAGTATGCTTCTCCAAATCCATCTATTGCTGATTGGATTGGAGTATTTTCTCCTGCTAATTTCAGGTATATAAATTTCTTTGCATTGTTACATGATCTTCTTCAGTTTGGCTGTAGTCAAATTCATGTTGGAATTACTTCAGTGCTTCCACTTGCACCCCAGAAAGCCCAACTTCAAAAGTTGCTCCTCCATTTTTATGTTCTGCACCTATCAAGGTCTGTCTGTATTGCTTATGCCATAATACTTTTTCTCCAAGTGGAGCAAAAGGTACAAATAAAAGTAACTTTACTGTTCTTGCAGTTTCAATATGCAAACTACAGTAGCCTGGGATACAAAGACACGGGAAAAGGATTGCTGAGGTTTAAGTTAATTAACCAGAGATCAGATTTCTCTTTTGCTTTGTTTTGTGGAAGTTTATCAAACGTACGTCCATGATTTTTTCTGTACTGTGCTTAGCATTTTAGCATCATAATCCAATTATTTTATTTGTGTACCCATACATATGCTTGTAGAGAGTGGGAAAGAGAGCTAAAAGGAATTTTGATGCCTACCATATTAGATGGATAGAAAAAATGTTCTGTTAAACGCATGCTATTTTGCTTTGATCTTCTCACTATTACACATTTACATAAGAACAAAACTTCTGTTCAATTGTGATCTATCCTTTATTTACTGTATTTGCCATTGATCAATTTATTTGTATTTGCATAACAGCCAAAGCTGGTGGCAGTGTCAAATAAAGTTGCTTTTACAAATCCAAATGCACCAGTTTACCCTCGTATAGCACAAGGAAAGATATGGAATGAAGTAAGAGCAAATTTTTCTTGTTGCTGTCTTGAAGGGAAAAATATTATAATTGTTATTATTATTATTATTATTATGCACCTATACCCAGCTGGTGAAATTTTCATATGTGTCTTCTTTGGAAACCAAGAGCTTTTTATTTTTTTACCCAGTTTTCGTCTTTCCATTTCATGTTGGATCATTTTAATATACTTCCAATCTCCATATTCAGATGACTGTCACCTGGACAAGTGGATATGGAATAAATCAAGCAGAACCTTTTGTTGAATGGGGTCCAAAAGGAGGTGATACTATGCGTTCACCAGCTGGAACACTGACATTTACCCCTAATAGCATGTGTGGTAGGTTTTTGTTTTACCTTTGATCTATTATATGTAGTAAATCAGGACTTGGCTTAAAACTGATTGACCTTGAAATGAAAACTCGTTGTCTTGGTTATGGGTCTCTAAAAAATACACCAACTGGAACCTCAGCACTTAAAAATACTATGTTGTTCTTTTATCATCAGAAGGACAAATAAGAAAAATGAAAAGAAAAATTCAATAGTCTTATGTTCATCTGATTAAATTGGCTAGTAATATATTGTGTAGATGTTAATTTGGATGTTCTTCAACACTGTTTAAATTAAGTCTCCCAAATATAAGCATTGATCAGTTTTTTTTTATCATATGTAGCTGACTGATCTTACCAAAATGTATATGTATAGGTGCACCAGCAAGGACAGTTGGGTGGCGTGATCCTGGATTTATACACACTGCCTTTCTGAAGGAGTTATGGCCCAATGTTCTGTATGTTATCCTTCATTTTGGTCTATTATTGATGTTGATTTCTATTAGCAATAGGGGCGGGGAGAGTCATGATTTATTCCAGGTCTCAGGTTGAGAGAGCACAGATTCTTAGCTGCACTGTTAAGAGGTAATGATTTGGAAAGGTGACATGAGGGAAACAAAGTTGAATTGATTATCTGCTAACAAGAAATCAACTTTGTTACTATCTCTTGAATTGATTATATGCTAATAAGAAAATCAACTTGACTACTATCCCCTTCAACTGGATATGCATGGACTTCTTGCTGTAGATGTGGTTATCCTGCCAAAGATTGTGTTTGGGATTCAAGCTCTTGTTCACTTTTACGAGTTTGACTACCTTAGGACCATGTTCAAGATTCATTATCAGCCATTTGATTTTGATTTAGGTATTGATAATCATGCAGGTATAGATACAGGCTTGGACATAAGTTGTCCAATGGTACATATATATGGAGTCAAGAGTACCAATTCAGAGCATCCCCATATCCTGGTCAAAGTTCTATGCAACGTGTAGTCATTTTTGGCGACATGGGAAAGGTTTGAGCTGTCTTGGCATTATCATCTGCTTGTCAAACATAAAATCATGTTTTTCACAGATTTTTTTGATATTCTTCTTGCAGGATGAAGCTGATGGTTCCAATGAATATAACCAATTTCAATATGGTTCCCTTAACACTACCAAACAGCTTATTCAAGATTTGAAAAACATTGACATAGTTTTCCACATTGGAGATATATGTTATGCGAATGGATACATTTCACAATGGGATCAATTTACTGCACAGGTTGAGCCAATAGCATCAACTGTTCCTTATATGATAGCAAGGTTTGTCATAATTCATTATAATGCTTGTTGGAGCATGATTCAGTCATCTAATCCATCTCATTTATAGCCATTCGTTTCAATGACTTTTCAGTGGTAACCATGAACGTGACTGGCCAGGTACAGGATCCTTCTATGGGAACTTGGATTCTGGAGGAGAATGTGGTGTTTTGGCTCAAACAATGTTCTATGTACCTAGTGAGAACAGGGATAAATTCTGGTACTAGAATTTATTGATAACCACCTCTTAGATATATTTGACTTCTTATGCAATGCGATTGTTTCCATTTATAATTTCAAATGCTGATAATAATTATTTTGTTGAAACCTCTGATTTCCATGTCTTGTCATATTATTCTCTCATATATATATATATCCACAACTGTTTGTAGACATTCTTTTCCTTGGAATACATTAATTCCATATATCATTTGTCATGTAAGTTTAGCTATGATAATTGACCTATCATTAAATTGCAAGTTAAAATAAAAAATATCTGCTGGATGGAAATCATTCATTTTAGTTCTTTATATCTTTTAGATATTCTTGCCTTGCATACAACAATATGAGAATAATCAGCATGCTTTTTATAGTTCTAAGCAAGAGTTACCTTGTTACATTACTTGTTTGAAGAAATGAAAATACTGGGATTCTCTTTCATCAGGTACTCTACCGATTATGGTATGTTCCGGTTCTGCATAGCTGACACAGAACATGATTGGAGGGAAGGGACAGATCAATATAAATTCATTGAGCACTGCCTTGCTTCTGTGGATAGACAGAAGCAGCCATGGCTGATTTTCCTTGCTCATCGAGTGCTTGGTTATTCTTCTGCTAGCTGGTATGCTGATGAAGGATCGTTTGCGGAACCAATGGGAAGAGAGAGCCTTCAAAAACTTTGGCAGAAATACAAAGTTGATATAGCAATATATGGTCATGTGCATAATTATGAGAGGACATGCCCCATTTACCAGGTACACGAAAACTTTATTTGGTTGTTTGTTTATCATTGTTCTTCAGAAACTGGAAGTGTCACACGACTTATACCATTTTCCAGTTCACTTCTCTTCGTTCAAGTGTAAACTGAACTGCAATATAGAATTACATTTGACCCTTACCTAATTGACTGATGACTTTGTTTCTTTATGTTGTTTACTGATGTAGAATATTTGCACCAATCAAGAGAAACATAACTACAAGGGTGCCTTGAACGGAACAATACATGTAGTAGCAGGTGGAGGAGGAGCAAGCCTTGCAGACTATACCACCATTAATACAACATGGAGTTACTTCAAAGACCATGACTACGGATTTGTAAAACTTACAGCATTTGACCATTCTAATTTATTGTTCGAATACAAGAAGAGCAGTGATGGAAAGGTTTATGACTCCTTCAAAATATCCCGCGATTACAGAGACATTTTGGCATGCACAGTTGATAGTTGTTCAAGCACAACATTGGCATCTTGACCTGCATTCTGTTGCAGATGAAGAAAAGCCTGCTTAATCATGTTTTTATGTTGGCATTGCAACATGATGCAAAGTTGCATAATCATGAACTGAACAGTTGAAGTTGTGAATAAACAGTTTTGGTTTTCATCAGTTTGCTTTCCTTCTACTTTCTTTGGCTCTCTGAAAAATTGTGATAAAAAAA